>JAKCPI010011701.1:0-121125 GCA_023213315.1 Euborellia annulipes | reverse complement strand
AAAGTAACAAAACAATTTCCAATATTCAAGTCTAACCCGATTATAATTGAGTCCTATTAGCTCACATTCAGATATCTTATCTTTCATTTAAATATCCTTTTCGTGTTGCAATTTAATTCTCTATTTCCAATTTTATGTAGAAAATGATTGATTCAATCTAAAGAAACGTACATGTATAATATAATAGGTAAGAGAGAAAATTATTAATTTAGATTGTAAATAAGATTGGGTTTTATAGCAAAACAAAATTAGATAAAAAAAATTAAAGATGAGTTCACTTCTTTTTGTCGCGGCTTGTCCCAAGCCAAGCGAGGGAAAACGAGACTTGGATCAACCAAACACTCAGAATGTTCCCCTCTTTGTTATTTCTGTTTAATTAATCAAAACGTGGGTTTACCTGGTGATTTCGAGGATGAAAAAGAAAGGAGCAGGCATGGAACACTATGAAGATAATCAATGTGTCGGTATCGTGGATTGTTGAGGAAGGAAACATTATTTGATGAGATAAATAGATGTAACAAAATCACAAGCTTCAGGCCTACTGAGGCGGCGACGACAGCGCAGCCACCGCCGCCGCAGTCGTCGTCGTCTTCGTCTCACAACCGAACAAAGCCGAACTCTCCCGAAGTGCAAGTGTATGTGTAATTGAAAGAAACCGGTTTGATTGTTGGATCTATTTTTAATTTCATTAATGAAAATAATATAAAAGAGAAAGATAATTTTTTTTTTTTTAATAAAATAAATTGAATACGTAATACATTTTTAATATTTTAAATGAATAAATAAATAAAAATAGTAAAATTTTTAAATATATAAAAAAAGATTTTATTTTATCTATAAAAAATGATTTCTCTCTTGTAAGCTTAATTGAAAATTCCGGGTTGACCGAGCTGGAGCTCGGTTGTTGATTTTTTTTTTAAGCAAATTGGAAAAAACTCAAAAAGTACATCAGTAAAGTACTAGTCCTCGAGGTTTCCCAACGAGATCAATCGTACTTTGTTTTATATATCGCAAATAATAACAATTTGAAAGAAATCTTTAAAGCGAATTAAGAGAAAAGTGAAAAACTAAAAAAGTACATCAGTAAAGAACTAGTACCCAAATTTTCCCAAAGATGAGACCTAGCGCAATTTCATATTGTTGCTGGAAATAGTATAGGCCTATATTTAAAATTTGAAAAATGGTTAGAGCCGTTTTCGATAACTGATGTGCTGACAAACAAACAAATGTACATTGCTCGTTAATAGTATTAGATTAAGTCAGGCGGGTTGTCTTATGCCCAAGGACAAAAATAAATGATAAACTAAATTATAATTAAAAAACTGCCCCTCAGTTTTGTTCAATACATTATAATATTTAACCAGATAGAATTTTTCAAAATTGATTTAAAAACATAATAATTTCTTTATTTATTAAATTCGTGAGAAAAACTCATTGAAATCAATTTCAAGATACTGCATATGTCATAGATCTGATTTAAATTGTCTATTGTTTTAATTATTAGTTAAAAGATATTATGAAATAAAAGAAAGAGAGAGAATAGATAAGATCGGAGACGATATTTTTGCTCGGGGCTATAGCCAGGAGGATTGAATGACCCCAGGGTCATGTGTCTAGACGAGGACCCGATCAAATATCGCCAGATGGTGTTCTGCAGTTGCACCCCCTGACTAGGGATGTTGCTGCTACGAGGCTTCTGGTCCAGCCATTTCATCTTTCATCAGGTGATATTTCAAACTAGCATTTAAGTTAATTAAATATATGAATAATATTTAGTTGATTTAAATACACTTTGTTATAATGGATGACATTTTTTACATAATTCAATTGAATGAATATCCAACCATTCAACTCCCTTTGTTGTATATTTCTTTTTTGGACAGTTTTTTAAGGAAACCATAGCGTTTTGGCCTCTGTATAAACAATGGCAATGGCTCCACTCGCTTGGAATCCTAAGTAAGGTTGTACAGAAACCACCCAAAAGTAACATATTTGGTATAGATCGAAGCATTTGAGATATAATTTTAAAAACCCAGAACTATATTTTGGTTAGTCACTCAAAAAGAATGTAACTGCACTTATTCTCTATCTCTTCTCTTTTACTTGGACTAAGTTATCTATCATTTGCTAAACATTTATCTCCAATTTTTACCTTCTCTTAACTATATATATATATATATATATATATATATACGTTCGAATGAACGATTTTGATTAAAATTCATAAATAATTTTTTTAAATGTATATCCTCGTTTTTCCCCTCAAAATTGTTTGAAGTACACTCAGTGGCGTAACGTACGCCCCCGCAGACCCCGCAATGCGGGGGGGGGGGGGGGGGGGGCCACGGGCCGGGCCGGGCTAAAAAACAGTATCTCCTCAGGGCTCCGGTAAAAACGGAAAAATTTAGATAAAAAAAAATTAATGAAAATTTGTCTTTGAAAGGGCCTGGGGCCCTCAGGGCTCCGGTAAAAACGGAAAAATTTAATGAAAATTTGTCTTTGAAAGGGCCCGGGCCCTCAAGGTTCAGAGATGTACTGTATTTTAAAAATATTTTTTGTAAGGTCTAATAATGGGGCCCGAAATAAAGGTTTGTGTGGGGGGGGGGGAGCTAAAAAACGTTACGCTACTGAGTACACTTTACTCTTGTACTTCATAAGAAAGATAGGAGAAATGGTAGCTAAGTTAGCAAAATATAAATATTTGTTTTTCTTTGAATTCAAATGTAGTGGCGGATAACTAAATATATGTCGACACAAAAGATCTGGTGAGAAGAGCACAGAACGTAGCTTTCAATTGCCGAAGTTCTGTGCTATGCGTCCAGTCACACCAGATTTTCCCATTAACATAATATCTCATCTGAATGATAAAAATAATATAAACAGAGATATTCCTATTCTCAGTGAATATGAAATGATTCCAATTATAAATAATGAATGAGACGAATGAAGCATCGACCTCAAAAGATCAAGGTCCTCAAATTTTTTTTTTTTTTAATAGGCTACTATTTTTGTCAATTTCTGTTTCTCTTTTATAAATATCCCATCTTTACCTTTTTCTCTCACTAAAGTAGAAAATATATTAGCTTATCGTTTCTTTGTTGAATTATACTTTTTTAAATTTGATTTTTTTTTTCTTGTTGACTTGAAGAAATATTATTATCAAAAAGGTTTAACGTTCAAGATTGACGTACAAGTTTTATATATAGTAGACCTATAAATAATCATGCTGTTTAAATGGATAAATTTATCTTAAAATTCTTGCAAGGTATTTTCTATAAATTTTTTATCTTATAGGAGATAAATTTCAACAAATAAGGTATTTTAGCTACAATGCTTAAATATTGTTATAAATATTTACCCAGTAAAAAAAAAAAAATTGCTAACTTGAAAAGAAATAAGATAAATGAAAAAATATGTGTACTAAAAAACCATCAATCGCGGATAATTGTTGGTTCTAGTAAGTAATTATTAGAGGTTAATAGAATAAAAAAAGTCTGTAAAAATTAAAAAATTTGATTTGCAAATCATACATAAACAACGCAATTTGACTTGCTCTGCCTCCAAAAGAAAAAAATTTAGGAAAAAAAATACATATTTCGGATAATTATCCTTTTCTTTTATATTAATAAGATCATAAACAATTTATTATGACTATATTATAAGGTAGAATATATAAAAAAAAATTAAAATGAAATCACGAAACGGGTTAAAAATTAAGAGTCAAAGAGTAAGGATCAAAATTTTTCTTGAATTCAAATTTGAAAAAAAAAAAAAAAAAAAAAATGAAGAAAATGAAGAAAATAAATAAGATGGTAAAATATGTCATTATTCTTAAAATTTGCATACTTCTTTCACTGTAATCTCTTTAATTTCAGGGGATGATAATTTACTCCTTTAAAACCCACTCTTCAAATTTTAATAGGGATTTCCCTCTTTAGTAGACAGGTCACAACGTAATCTTTAACAAATTTGTATGTATTTTTGTTGGTGGGGCTAATGTACAATACCCTATACTAACCAAAAAATATATCTATGACTAGACGAATTCGAATAGACGTTTTCATAGAATATTAACATCTTATTCAAATATATAGGGGAAACCGGGGCAGGTTTGCCCAGTCGCGATATTTCGCAGAATAATTGGAAGATTGTGTTAAGGATCAGAATGAAGGTTAATAGAACTGCCACCCTCCTTCTGCCTTACTGATTGAAGTAAACTTGCATGAATTAGGTTCATTTATTCGTTTTTTGCAGCTTGGAGTAAAATTTTACAAGTTGAATAAAATTGTTTTTGGTTACTTCGAGCATAACGAGTGAGCAATGTGTTTAAAGTTTGGAGTATAAGGATTATTTTTCTCCATGGCATATTAATTTAAAAAAAACTCAACGGGATTTGTGCGGGATAAAAATTGTTTCAAAAATGGCGATGGGGCAAGTTGACCCCGAGAAGCCAGCTTGATTTTTTGCCATTGTTTGGATTGGTTTGGCGGGTTTTTTTTTTTTCAATTTAAGTGGCAATGAATGATAGTAAAAGTAACAAACCCCGACCACGGGGCAGGTTGGCCTTCTCGGAATATTTTGGGAATTTATTTTTTTTAATCTTAACTTCAATTTTGGAGACTTATACGTTATGTATGGTAGCTTAAGGCAGCATGAATATTTTAAAATAAAAACAAAGGAAAAAAAAATTAAATTAAAAATTTTAGAAAATAAAATAAAAATATTGGGCCAACCTACCCCGGTCTCCCCTATATCTCGAAAACTATTGAACGTAATCTTGCAATTTTTTTAAGCCAAAAATAATTTTTTTTTTTAAATAATCAAAAATATGTGTTGTAGAAAAATTCTGAATTTTTGTGGATGCTATGAATTTCAAACAAATAGGGAATCTTTTGCAATGGAAATATGAAATTTCCTCTTCAGTCTTATGAGGATTTTATCAACTCAAGAAATTGTCTAATTGTTTTAATGTTACATTTTCGCAGAAGTAAATTTTTTCCGGTATAAAATTAAAATCGAAAGCTTTATCTCGATTGACGGTTTCTAATAAAGAATCACTACATCTAGATAAAAAAAAATATTTTGTCTTTAGAAAATCTAAAATGAAGAATACATATTAATTAAATAACAATAATTTACAAAAATAGCTCCTCAAGGTGAAAGTAAATTGAATATTTTAATGAAAAAATAACAGTTTGAGTGCGGTGGGAAAAAAATCGTTAATTACCCAAAAAGTTGAGGGTCATCTTATTCGCCACCAAGTTGTCTCCTGGGTCGGTTTAAAAATATCGGCTGGCAAACGCACATTCCGGGACCTGAATGATGACACCCGGCCACCGTGACCAGCAAGTTTCAACCTGGGGGGAGTAGAAGACCTTCTATTTCTTTTTCTACTTGGGAGAGGACAGACCTGAGACGAAAAGAATTCCAGGCACCCCGGAGATATTAGTCACCAACCAATCGAAATGATTCAGTTTGGAAAACACAAAAGAAATAAATTTTTTTTTCTTTCGAAATATCTTTCTCTATAGCCAACTAGAGCTTTTAACAAGAAAAGTGTTTTAGAACACTTATCAACTAAATTGAGAATATTTTTCACCGTTTAGTCAATTTTTATAATATAACAACCAAATAATTAAAAGAAAGGAGGTTAAATTTTTTTTTCTTGTTGCAGATTTATTAAAAATAAAAATAATGACATACTAATAAGAATAAGCGGATGCCAAGTAAATTGTTCACGTAAATATAGTCAAATTACAACTTTTTTTTTTTGCTGTTTGTTCTTCTTTCTAAATAACGGTATAAAACTTTTAAATTAAAATTATTGTATCTTAATTATTAAAGTAATTCTGCAGATATAGAGATTTTTAATTTAAGTGCCTTCGCAACTCAATCCGTTTTAAAGGAAGTGTTAATTTATTATAAAAGATATTTCCGGGCCCCCCCCCCCATATATAGTTAATAAACATTTTGTTCGGTTGAGTGTAGGGTGTAGGGCCTATAGGGTAAGGTGATCCGATTTAAGGATGATTATTTTCTTCCTGCATTTAATTTTTTTTTTACTTTCTCTTACCTCTATATATATTTAATATATAGAGAGAGAATTTATTTTTTTTTCTTTCTTTTCCTTTTTTTATTAGAGAGAAAGTATTGGATTCATGTCAAAAATTTGATGCCGAGATTTTGATCGATATACACGTTTTGAGGTCTCCTGAATCCAAAAAAGTGGTTTTCGCGACATGGTTTGTCTGTCTGTGTTCAATTTTAAGCATGAATTGAGCTAGGAGGTTGAAATTTTATATTTAAGTTAAACATCCCCCGGGAGTTTATTTTTTAGATGCTCTTTCAAATGTGTATTCTCATTTTGCCCTCAAAATTGTTTGAAGCACAGTTGACTCTTGTGCTTCATAGGAAAGATAGGAGAAATGGTTGCCATGGTAACAAAATATAAATATTTTCCCATGTTTATAAATTTTACACTGCGGAAACTAAATATATCTCGACACAAAAAATCTGGTGTGACAAGCACAGACACAACTTTCGATTACCAAAGGTAAGAGAAAGTTGTGTGCTATGCGCCAGTCACACCAGATTTTTTTTTTAATTATTAAATTTATTATTTTTAATGTCGAGAATGAAAAATTTTAATCTAGTAAAATACAAAAATTTAGATTTGAGAGTAAATCAACAAATTTTTCAAATCAAGTTATCGGTTTTTTTTTTTTGGACGAGGTAACTTTAATTCTTTGAAATAAAGTAAAATTTCCCAACGACCTTTAAAAAACCGCAAAGCCTGAATATGAATGTGAAATTATTTTTTATGTAATGCCTTTTTAGGTATTGTTTTCAAGTTGAGGATATTTCAGCTATACAAATGGATTTTCCCTTTTTCCTCTTTCCCTTCCATGATATCATAATAATATTGTTTTAATATGATATTTTATCCTCTTTATTATGGGTTTATTTAGTAAAGAAGACTTGAAATAGTAGAGGAATTTGCTTATTTATTAGAGCTTTGATGAGAAAAGAAAACCTTGTGAAGAGGGTTAATATAATTTTAATATAAAATTATATGAGTGAGGCTGTTTTATGAATAATAAATTACTAAAAAAAAACGGTTGTTTTTTTTTAAATATTTTTTACTTATGAAATTTGTTGGTTTAAAGGTAAAAGACAAAATGTGTATTGAAATGTAAAGAAAATAGAAAAGGTTGAAAGGAATTCTTTTAGAAATGAGAGTGGATGATTTGACATGTTCGAGTTTAATCAGCCTTCGAATTGACATCTTGAAAAGAAGAGGAGGGGGGGATGTGGATAGAGCAGCTGACGGGCTTCATGGAGGGGGAAACCATGTGCTCCGCCCACTCAGCACTGTACAGGCTGCACCGGCTGCAGTGGCCTCCGCCCCAGGGACATTGACTTTCAAGCTTTGACACACTATTCTGGTATTTGTTTTTTGTTTCTACCTTGTTTTTATATTAGATAATTATTGTAACGAAAAATTGTAATTATATAAAATATTCTTTTGAAAAGTAGGTTTATAATAACTACTGGTTTTCCCGTCCTTTGTGGGCACGTCAATATGAAAAAAAGCAAAAAAAATTCTTAGAGATACTTTTTATTTGTTGATTAATTATGCAATTTTTTTTTTTTTTAAAGGCATTTTTATTTAAGTCATTTGGTATCCAAATGGCTTAAATAAAATCATCGGACTGCCTGGGGTCCAAACCCGCGACGTTCGGTATAGAAGGTAGGCACGCTACCAACTACTCCAAGCCCCGTGGGCAATTATGCAATTTAAAAATGTATAGTAAATTTCAAAGAAAATTTTTTTTTGTGAGAGAATCGAAATTTCTGTAATTGTAATAAAATAACTGTGATGAAATATTAATAGGAGGGTAGCATCAAATGAGAAAATGCAGTTAACACGCCCCCTTTATCCCCCCCCTTCCCCCGACCCCCCCCCCCCCCCCCACCCCCCGACCGCCCGAGATTATAGTTTTTCTTTATATTATATTTATTCAATTCGCACAGCTGACGTTTCGGTTCCTTGTTTGAACTAAGATCAGAGCTATAATCATAATCATCCAAGTGGTATTAAATAAATAAATAAAAAAAAAAAGTATTATAGCCAATAGAAAATGTAAAAATATATTTTATCTGCAAAGTCTTTATGAATAAATCCTATAAGAATAAACTATAGCTGCATTTTCTCATTTGATGCTTACCTCCTAGTAATTGTAATAGTTGAATAAATTAAATTAATATAGCTATTTAGTAGATTTTGCATATAATAAAATTAAAACTCTCAAAAGCAATTATTGTAGCTAACTAAAACAAAAAAGTCAACTTAAATACGATTCCTATTTGTTCGATTAGTGTATCAATTTTAATAGTAAACTTTTATGTCGATAAAGGGAATTTGAGAGAAGGGTTGAGAGAAAAAATTATGCAAATGGAAAAGTTCAAGTAATTTAATAAAAAAAAAAAAAAAAAAAAATTAGGCAAGTTAGAAAGGCGGTTTCTAAAATAGATATCTCTAACTATATCTAGCATTTATTGTATTTGTAATATTCAAGACGGAGTTAGAAAAAAAAAAATTTAAATAAAAAAAAAATATTAGCTGAGTTCTTTTTTTGTTTCCTAAATGCATCGTGAATATTATTTGTTAAATTCATAAATGGACAATCTCTTTCATAGGTTAGTTCGTTTTTAAACCAAATTTTTCGATAATTAGACTCAGAACTTTGTTTTTGCTGAATTTCTGAAGAAATTAACAAATGTGATTCGCTTTGGAGTATATTAACCAAAAAATTTATTAGTAAATTGGCCGTTGACTATAATTAAGTAACCAAAAAAGATCTAATTTCTGCAATCCATGGTAATAATTCAAAAAGATGGTAGTTAATTTCAGGACCAACAGATGTATAAAAAACAACAAAAGAAGATAAGTGCTTAGTTTCATATTTTTTGAAAATGAAAATATATAAAGTCCAAAAATGATTGATGACTAATGATCAATGGGAAGTGGAGAAAAGGAAGTTTATCAATGTAAAATGCAAAAATGTAACTAGCTGGGAAAGCACCTGATTAAAGATAACAAGCAGAAATAAATTATTTTCTATTAGAATATAAAAGAAAATTATTCAATGCCTAACGACTCTGTTTTTTTTTTCTATCATAAATTCCGACCTATGAACTGTATGTCTTCGATAAAAAATACCGGGTGCATTAGTGTGGAGAATTGGTTATTAGGACATTTTAAATTTGTTGATGTATATAATTGTTTTACAAATTAATATTTTTTTCAATTCCTTTTTTCAGGTGATCATCATTATTTTTTAAATACCCTATATATTATTCATATTTATTTACCAATTTTATATGACTTTTATCAATTATTCCAACCAACCGTTTACAAATCTTTTTTGAAAATATTCTGAAAAATAATATCTCCGACCATAATATAGTGTTTTGTGACTTCTAATCATAATATAATAGATACCGGAATTATTTTATTGAGATATATCCAATTTAAAATTTAAAACATGATAACTTTATTTTCAAAAACATACTACTTTTTTGACAAAAAATTTAATTCTCTTTCTAATGACATAATGTTTCTATATCTATCTTATTTCTTATTCCAAATATCTATACAAATACATTTATTATAGACAAACCATTTAAAAATCCAACTCAAACAAATTTATAAATGAATACTAAATATTCAATATTAAATTCTTTACATTTATTTGACTTCCCGAAAATTATTATGTTTAGTAGAAACATCTTGTTGAAAATCATACCCCGAATTTGACAAGGGACTTCTTTAAGAATGATTTTGAGAATTTAAAGCATTTTCGAATATTTACATATCTTTTCCATTTATTATTTTTTCTTTATTTTTTTTTAAATTTTTGTCTATAATAAATTATTTTTTTTTTCGTTATCAATATTTTGGAATAGAAAACTACCAAAGATAGATATAGACAACCTTATATCATCTGAAAGAGAATTAAATTTCACGCCCTTCATCAAAAATAATGTTCCATTTGAAAAAAATTATCATGTTTGAAATTTTCCAAATTATACCATATCTCCCAACATAAGAATATGCTACCCATCTCCCACATTATACATTTCATGATTACTAAGATCACAAAAACCCCCTATATATGGTTCGAGATATTCAATTTTTTCAACATTTTTCACAAAACCCGATTTGCCTACTGTTTGTTTGAACATTCATGACATAAACTCATAATAAAATTGCGTAAATCAAATACAATAATATAAGCGTCCATTTAAAAAACATAACTTTATATTCACCCTGTATAAAAAGGCAATTAACAAAATATTTTAATTCCAAACCCCACAACATCAACACACTTTAAAAATGTCGTTAATACACATCTTCCGTCCACCACTACCCCGTATATTTTTTACCGTAGAAGAAAAATGTTCAAAAAATAAATGAACAATTAATTAAGAAGTTCTATTAAAAACTTGATATAAAAATTCAAAAGTGTAAATAATTATTATTTTTAATTAGTAAGTTTTTATATTTTGTTATTGAAATATCAAAAGATTCTTTTTCTGAGTTTCCCCTAAGAAATAGGCCAGACAAAAGGATCGAGGGAGAAAAACCAAATCCAAAGTGCATTAATAAAATAAAAAAAAAAAGGTTTGTTATATGAGGGCTGATATGTGTAATGATCGCTCGTTGAGGTTGCAATTGGTTACGTTTGATGTTGGACATAAAACAAGCAAAAGCACACACACAAAGTTATCAAATATCCACCATCCGTATGTCCATCCGTCCATTTGAGTTTGACGGCGACGACGGAGAAAATCGCACACGCGACAATGACGGTGTGGCGCCAATCAATGGCGTCGTGACGTCACGGAGGCGTCGGAGCCGTCGCTATAGCAACGAAGCCCGGGCCGCCCCCAGGGGGTGCGAGGCGTGGCTGCCGGTTGCAGGTCTGCACCCCCATCCCTCATCCCTTGATCCCTCTTATAGAGGCTTTGAAGGAAGGGGAGGGGGGAAAGATGCAGCCAAAGAGCTGCTGTGTTGCGCCTCGTTGCACTCAGATGCATCATGATGCTTGGCACGCGTCACGTAATATCGTTACCTTCCCTCCGACTATATCTCAATTTAAATATGTAAATAAATTTTTTACTTTAAGATATTAACAAATCATTCTTTAAAAAAAAAGTGATAGTTTATAAAATTACATTACAATATTTTGACATTTTTTGTTATAATATGAATCATATTAAGAATAATTTGATATATGGGTGAATATTTGCATATTCTAATAAGAGGAGAATCTTAAAGCTAATATGGGAAGATAAGGAGAGGAAGCCACCAAATAAACAAAAAAAATTTAATTAATTGACATTTCTGGTGTAACTCTTACTCATCGCATCGGAAAAGAAAAACATTTTCAGAGGTGTACTTTGACAATTTCAAAATATGGGAGGACAAAGAGAGGAAGTCTTGAAATCTTGCAAGTTCTCTCACCTGATGAACATCACTAAACATAGCTGTTTATTCTAAATATATATAATTTTTTGACACTTATTGGGCCTTGAAGATGGCCTCTATTGTCGGAATAATAATTAAATAAAAAATAATTAGAGAAAGAATTTGGTTGCCAGTCTTTGCTTTTGCCACTCTTCCTTGATGAATCATATTATATGCAAATGGACTTTTGATTAATTTTTCAACTCTGATTTGAAATTATTATTGTTTATTAAAGTGAAACTTTTATTTGATGGCCTCAAATTTTTTCGCTCTTCTATCAGCATATCGCGTTACAAGCCATGACGTCACAAGCCGTGACGGCAAAAAAAGAAATTTAATATATTTGACGAATTATAAAAAATAATTGTGAGATTTAATTATTCAATTTTTAAATTGATAAAATATCAATTTTTTAAAAGGATTCAAATCATCAATTACTATATAAATATTGTTCTCAGTTTTTAACATGGCTCTATTGATTTCCCATTTTCCAATTATTAAGTTAAGAATAAAAACGCGATTTTAATACTCTTTATCAAATAATCTTCTGAAAATTTTCAGTTAAACGCCTACGATCCGAAAAAAAGTTTCACTTGCATCGTGGTTTCATAAAACCACACAATGATTTTTCTCTTCGTCCTTTATTTAAAATTATTTAGAAATAATAGATGGAGCCAAATATTAAAATTAATGAACGTTCTAATTTATTATTCTTCATATTGAGATTAAATTTTTTTTTTTACAAGTCAAAATCCAGATAAAAGCATTAAAAAAAAAACCTTAAGTTAAGTTGAGTTAAGCAAGTCCACTGGCATCCATCATCTGGCCTTTCGGTTTTTTTCTTTTATATTGTTAGAGGTCAGAATGAAAAAAAAAGCGTTCATTCTCCTTTTTTTTTATAAAGAGAAAATAAGGGAAATATATATTATCGGATAAGCAGCAACCAATCTTAAACTGCGATTTAGAATATATTTGAAAATATCAAGAGAAAAAAATGTTTATATCTTGTCGAACTTGAGTGATGCCTTGCCATGGGTTTGAAAAAAATGTTTGTTCACTGGAAGATAGGCAAGCCAAATGACCAACTCACATTTTCGATTAATCTCTCTCTGGAACCGTTTAAGGTCAATTAATCAAAAATGAGTTAGCAATTCGGGATCTTCTATCTTTCAGTAAACAAACATCAAACCATGGTAGAAAATTTGTGAAAAAAATAAAAATAAGATTATATAAATTTTATTTTATATTAAATTTAAATAACACAGGGGAAGACCTTTTTTTTTTTTGTTGCCGGAATATTTTGTATTCCGGAGTATTTGGTTAGCCCTGATTCCACAAAGGCCATCAGTTTTCCTCCATCACGTCTAGTTTTAGAGCTATAGAGAAAATTAAATTTTAATAGAAAATGTGTTCTAAAACGGCTCTTGTTTTGAATTACGTGGATTTCGTTAGTGAAAATCTGTTGATTATTAACGATATTATTAACAAAATAATTTAAAAATATATATAATAGTTATGTTTAATCCTATAAACATAGCGCCTAAAGGATAGGCAGCCAAATGTGTTTTTTTTTTTTTTTTTTTTACCAGACTAATAACTGTTAGTTTTTTTTTTTGTTCGTTAATAATCAACAGATTTTCACGAATGAATGCTTTTTGGAAAGGCAAAGAACTTTAGAATATCGTAAAAATATGGTTTTTTCATTCAGGGATACCGAAAAATTGTATTAAGGGGTGACCAAAGCAAAAAAAAACTAAAAATTTGATTTTTCTAAACTTTTAGCCGTTTGGTGCGGCTCGTCTAAATGACCTCCGATTGGGCTGAAACTTAAAATCTATATGTATTATAACTATCTGCATATTTTTAAGGGGTGGTGCCTTAAAAAAATCCAGGTAATTCAAAATAAGAGTGCTTTAGAGCACATTTTTTATTAAAATTTAATTTTCTCTATAGCTCTAAAACTAGACATTGATGGGGCAAAACTGATCAACGCTACCCAAATACTCAAGAATAGCTCCAAATACTCGGTCAACAAATTCACTGTTCCCCTGTGTAACCCCAATCTGGGCCTCTTTTGCCCATTCTAATAAGATCAAACATATTCTTGAGTTTGGCCGTTGCTTAGTTCTTGTTTTAAGGCGTTCTATTATTGTGTTCAGTTTATTGAGTGGTAATACACTACTATTATGGGAATATATAAAATTAATATAATATGTAAACAAAATAGATAAATAAAATTAACTAATCAAAAATTATATTAATATTTAGTAGTAGTTGAATCAGTGCCACATTAATTGATTAATAATTATAATAAATTTCTATTGCGTCATTTCCGGTCCTCATAAGTACAATGAATTTAAATAAAGATATTTATTGAGCGTGGATGTCAAAACTGTCAACAATATTCTGAAATAATAAATTTATTATAATTAAGGTTCTTTCTTTTGGATGCTTTAAGAGGCTATATATCACCAAAATATCGCATTAATTTATTTTAAAATATGAAAGATATATATATAAATGATATACGGTCGGACATTTTGTGGTTGTCGTAAAAATATTATTTTATGTAAAGTCATATTAAGTATAATCTTCAAATTTTAATTCTTAAATTTATTGAAAGAATATTTTATATACTAAATCTATAGATTATGATCAGAGATGTCGATTAAGACCACAAGGAGCGTCATTGATTCACTGAGTCAGAATTATATTGCAAAATTACGGCACACCCCACTTTGCCCAAAGCGTGGTATTACAATCCCCAAATAAATTATTTTCCTCTCAATATTTAATAATTGTTATTGAGCTGTTGAACGAAAATCTATTCGTAACCAAGTTAAGAAATATTATGTCAAAAAAAAAGATCAGTCTAGTAGAAAAACTGCATTTCATAAAATTCAGGGACATATTCGAGTTTTATTTATAATTCATTAACGAAGGAGAAAAAAAGTAATAAAGTAATAAGAGAAATTATTAGACAGGTAAAAATAATTAAAAAATTGATTTATAACAACTGCAAGACAAATTAATTTTACAAGTAATAAAAATTAAATAAGTCAATTGTTCTACGCACAAATAAATAAATAACAAATGGGTTAAGGTCGAACTATAATTTTGAATAGTTTAAGTGAAATGACAATTTGTATTATATATTTCATCTTTTTTGATAAAGTAACTAAACTGTAAATGCTGTATCTTCATAAATAATTCCAATATTCAATTAATATAACCTAAATAGGAAGATAAATTCACTGTGATTAAGAAATAATATCTATTTAAATTTCAGATCTATTGTAGGTGGTTATAAAAATCTGCCAATTATTCACTTTCGAAAAATTTAAATAAATATGCTTATAGAGAGAAGACATTTATTTTCCTCAGAGATTAAAGAGTTCCCATTTATTATCCTCAAGATGTATCAGGCACGCCTAAGCTTCACGATGACTTCTGAATATACTAGGTATATATTTTACAATGTTTAACCAATTATTTTGTTATCTAGTTTTGAAAAATTGCAAATGTATGTAATTTATGAATACATATTAAAAAAAAAAAAAAAAACTATTATAGATAGGATTGATGAAAAAACTACCTGCGGCTTCGAACATCGAATCCGGGATCTTCCCATATATTGAAAGCAAAATAATTTTGATTCATCGAGTCACTTGTATTTTTACTTTCTCTTATCCTATATATGAAGTATATAGAGAGAAAGTATTCGATTCATGTCAAAAATTCGAGATTTTGATGAATCTTCAGGTCCAAAAAGTGGTTTTCGCGACATGGTCTGTCTGTCTGTGTGTGAATTATCTCAGGAACTAAAAGAGCTACGAGGTTGAGATTTTATATTTAAGTTAGGCACCCTCCTAAGGGGTGAAAATAAGCTTTTGAACAAAATCGGCCAACAAGTACTAGTACTTTACTGATGTATTTTTTCAGTTTTTTTTTTATTTTCTCAAAATTCGCTCCAACGATTTTGTATAAAATTCATAAATGAACTATTTTTTTAGATTCTCTTTAAAAAGTATATCAGTGAAATTTTTCGTTGAAATCGTTTGAAGTACACTTTACTGATGTACTTTTTCAGGTTTATGCAATTTTTTTCAAAATTTGCTGCAACAATTTTGTTTAAAATTCATAAATGAACTATTTTTTAGATGCTCTTTAAAAAGTATATCAGTGAAATTTTTCGTGGACATCGTTTGAAGTACACTTTACTGATGTGGAAGCATTCGAGACTGAGCGCCATCTATGAATCGCGTGGTCAAGTTTGGAACTTAAGTGCTAAGAGCAATTAAATATATCTCGACACTAGCAAAGTACACAACTTACTCTTACCAAAGAGTAAGTTAGGTGCTGTGCGACCAGTCACACCAGATTTTTTCCCCAACTAGGTAGTTAAAATGAAATATGTGAATATTTTCCCTTTCACACTAACGATTGCTAGAATATGTCTTTAGTTCCTTTCAAATCATGATTAGAAGCTTTATTGTTGGTCTTAGTGATTTCATAATTAGGTATGTTAATTAGATTGAGAATAGTTAGGTTGATAATGAAGAAAATAATTTGGATATAAAAAGGATTTTTTTTTACATCTTTTAATTAAAGTCGAAGAGACGTGTCCTTAATAATTTTCAACGGATTAATATCTCTCTCAACTTTAGTAGTTAAGAATGCTATGGAATATTACTAATTAGCGAAATTATTAAGGTTAAAAATGATATAATAATGTTTTTAAAAGTTTCTGTTGCTAAATGAGTTAGTTCTCGGTTTAAGTTGCTGCTCGAACGAAGGTCTTTTGGTAATTGTGTCGCGTGCAAGTGTCTTACATAAGCAATTTACACCGAAGAGCATCTGGCTGGGAGAGAAGAGAGAAATCAAGTCTGAGATGGAGTGCATCTGTCTGAAGGCTTTTGTCCTAAAACCACTCCCCCCTCACTCCATCCAAAAAAAAGCCGAGTTGACTGTCATTTTGCGCCAATTACCAAGCCAAAGGCAGGTGTCCAGCAGGCAAATCTCCAACAACCAGCCCTGGGCGTATTAAAAAAAAAAATACAGGTACACACGGATTTAATTAACTCGCCTTGGATGTTTGTTTCCGAGAAAAAAAAAGATTTGATCTTATGAGATAATTTACGATCGGAAAAAATAATAGGATATATAATATGATTATATGGAGATTTTCCTATTTTCAAAAAAAAAAAAAAAAAAAATACACCCTCAAACTATAGAATAAATATTTGAGAATATTATCTCTATAATTTAAAAATGTTCTTGCAAAAATTTAAAAGGCCTATTAAATTTGCTCTCAAAAAATAATTATGAAGATAAATAAATTATTTTATGGGCCGGTTGCTTCACTTTTAGAAAACTAGCAAACATATCCGACAAATAGCAAATTATCGGTATAGTAAACAAGAAAAACGCTTAATCTTCGAGTTAAAAAAATGAGTTTTTTCAGCTATCTGAGATACATTTAAAGTTTTATGAAGTTAGCAACTTAATAGTAATCGAAAAATTTGGTTTAGCCTTTCTTCTATATTCTGAAGGGTGACTTTCAAAATTCTCAAAAACTCAAATTTAAATTGACTGACTTATGGTAAATATTATTTTCTGGACTTTTTCTACGTACAGTGAGGGACAATATTAAGTCCCACCCATGCGTTTTCTACTTGTGATTATTTCATTGTTTAAAAAAAAAAAAATTATTATGTATTTTTTAATAGAAACTTTCATGGTTCAAACCTAGAAAATTTCCATTAAAGATTTTCATTTTCTTTTATAAAAACAATGAAATAATCACACTTAGAAAATGCATGGGTGGAACTTAATATTGACCCTCACTGTACATGCCTTTTTTAAAATTTATTTCAGGTCTTTTTCGGCATTGGAGGCCATTTAGACTCCGACTCTATTTATTTAAATTCATTGGTAGCTAATTAAATTGAAATAAATTGTCGCATGAGACGAGATGCGAACCCGCGACCCTTGGTATAGAAGGCAAGCACGCTAACCCCTACACCAAGGCCCGAGGGCGTACATGCCTTTTAGTCAATAAGTAATGAATTTTTTTAATAATATATTATTTAACTAAACATCTTCAAATTCTTTTGACAATAGCCTAATAGTATAGTCAAGTGAGATACAAGGGGTGGGGGGTAAAAGGGTTAATTACCCCCTCCCCCTAGATTTAAAAAAAAAAAAAATTTATTTTTAATGTAAAATTTTAAAAATTAATACTTAAAAATTTGATTTGTATTTATATTCTGGCAAACAAGTATAGAATGCGCCTTTAAATTACCGAAATTAAGAAAAATTGTGTGCTGTGCGACCAGTCACACCAGATTAAACCCCCCCCCTCCCCCCAGAAACACCTCTGGATCGGTCCTTGAGTATAGTGCAGAAGTATTTTTTTTTTTTTTTTTTAATCTAAAATATGAATAAACATTTTTTCATATTGTTTTTTTTTCTGTTTTTCTTTTCATACATCGAATGGACATTTAGTCCACCCCTGTGATTTAACAAAAATAGCTTTCGCAATCGACTAGTTGGCGTGTTTTACACGATTTGAAATTTCTCTTTGAATTAATAAAAACCTATTCAAACTGACTAGAGAGTTTTTCACTTAATGTTATTCGATAATAGATTTTTTTTTTATTTTAATTTGTTATAATGAACTGATATTCTTGTGAAGTGGCGTCGGGTTTTAATATTCATTGGGGGTGTTCAAACTCATAGGGGGAGGGGGGAGGGTATAAAAAAAGAAAATTGGCTCTCTAATGAATGTAGTTTTTAAATTAATAACTATTGTTATTTATTCATCTCTAAATATTATAATTGGGCTCATTGAGTTCGTTGAGGTATAAAATGTTCAGTAAAGAAATAAAAGAGAGAAAGAAAAGCCTTTTGAGTATTTTCCATTTGTGGTGTTTATTTTTAATTCTTTGCGTTTTTTCCTCTCCCTTATGACTGAGGGGTGCAGAGTACCTTTAGAAAAAAATCTGTAAGGTGCTCAATCACCCGAGTATCCCCGTATAATTTAAGGACTTTTCAAATTTAAATATCTTAATTAGATATAAATTTGTTAGACAAAATAGACGAATGGTAAATTAAGTATTGTTTTTTTTTTAACGATAAGAGAATAGTCAAATAATACATTCATTGTTTTAGAATGATGCAATTCGATCGATCCGGGATCGAATCCCGTTAAAATTACCAATTTTTTTTTTCCCTTCTAATAATTTACATCATTAAACTGTGAATGAATAAACTTATTAAAGAAACCAATATTCATTTTATAATAAGTAATTAAATATAATAGGATGTAACCTATAATATAATCTTAATAACGTACATAGAGCTAAGTGAAAAAATTTTAAATAGCTAAATTACGTTCTTAAAATGAATATTAATGAGTAAATATTTTCAGTCGGTGTTGTGACCCAAATGTCTTGTGAATCGAAAGCATTTATATTTTGTTACCATAGCAGCCATTTCTCCTATCTTTCCTATGAAGTACAAGAGTAAAGTGGTCTTCAAAATAATTCAATGGCAAAATAAGATACATTTTAAAAAGCATCTAAAAATAATTGATTTATGAATTTTAATCAAAATCGTTGAAGCGAATTTTGAGAAAATTAAAAAAAAAAAAAACTAAAAAGTCATCAGTAAAGTACTAGTAGTTTTTAACTATTTTGTTTAAAAGCTTATTTTCAAGCCCTAGGGGGGTGCCTAACTTAAATATAAAATTTCAACCTCCTAGCTCAATTCTTTAATGCTTTAAATTGAACACACACAGACAGACAGACAGACCATGTCGCGAAAACCACTTTTTTGGAACCTCAAAAAGTGTATATCCATCAAAATCACGACATCGCATTTTTGACATGAATCCAATACTTTCTCTCTCTCTATATATATATATAGTCATATTTTCATATACATATAGGTACGAGAAAGTAAAAATGATAAACAATAAAGATGCTTATGGGAATTTTGTCTCAAAACCAATAATAAAATTCGCTTAGATGCAATTTATTCTGATTGTTGTTTATTTTTAATGCAATTTTCTTTTACTTTTTGACATATTATTAATTTTATTTTCATGTAGGTTGGATAATAAGCAAGTAAAATGAAACCAAATATGGTGAATGGTTCATCCTGTTTGTTTTTCTCATAAAAGTTGATATTCCTATTCCAGACCACAGAATGTAGAGAGATCTTATTGTGTGTTAGGGATTTATTTGTAAAGGTGATTTTAGAAGAGTCCTTTTTTTTGTCTTATATGGTATATAGAGTTGACATTTAGAGGCGGAAGGAGAATTTTTAACCTAGGACAAACTACACATAAAGTGAGAAATTACACGTTTTTATGGGTCTTTTTTCTTTACCAACATGTAATAATAGGATATTATTTCCATATTGGATACGATGTTTTTAAATTAGATAAATTTTGTTGGTGGTTTATAAAAATACTTAAGCAAATGTGGGTAGATCAACAACCCAAGGTGGTCATCAACACAAAAAAAAAAAAAAAAATGAGAGGTTTCTAAAGAGAGGATAATAAAAGAAAAAAACGTACGTAAGGGACCATTATTATTATTTAACAGTTGGAATTGAGTTGAAAATGAATATTTAATACTAACATTAATAATAATTAATATTTCTTTTAAAACTTGAATACATGGTCTTTTCAAGTTGGTGCTGACCAGAGGTTGACCATGCGTGACCCGCATTCGAACAGATGGTTCAACAGATGCCTCGATGTTGTTGTTTCAAATAAAAATGATTAAACGGAGGTAATGAACCTCCATGCAATAAAATTCGTAATAATTTCATAAAAAAGTAATATTACTATGTAATCGTAATGTGCAATTTCACACCATTGGATCCCTTTTGAATTTTATGGTATTAATCATCTTTTAAATAATAATATAATTTTATACATCCCCAGAGGTGAAAAATTAGTTTGTTTTGCTTGTGGGAGGGTAGGCAACTTCAATGACCAGCTCATAAATAAATTTTTAGATCAGGAAAGTTTGTTAATCTGTCTAGATTGTGTATGTGCAGTTAATATTTTTATTAAATCCTTTGTTTCAAAATTTTTGTACTTTAATAAATTTCTTTAATGAATAGAATTTATTTGGAAAATTAACGTTTTAAAAATTTCAATATAAATATTTTTTTACTTTCTCTTACCTCTATATATGTTAAATATATTGAGAAAGTATTGGATTCATGTCAAAAATTCGATGTCGAGATTTTATATACACGTTTTGAGATCCCTTGAACCCAAAAAGTGGTTTGTCTGTGAGTGTCTGTATGTGTTCAATTTTAAACATGAAGGAATTGAGCTAGGAGGTTGAAATTTTATATTTAAGTTAGATACACCCACCTAGGGCTTGAAAATAACCTTTTGATCAGAATCAGCCAAAAAGAACTAGTACTTTACTGATGTAGTTTTTCAGTTTTTTTTTTTTTTTTTTTTTTTTTTCGATTTTTTCAAAATTCGCTCCAACGATTTTAAATATAATTAAAAAATCAATTATTTTTTATATCCTCTTTAAAATGTATATTCTCATTTTACCTTGAAATCCTATGAAGCAGACAAGGTAACATAATATAAATATTATTCTGTTTATAAATGTTATTGAATTCTAATGTACCGTAATGTCGGAAACTAAATTACCTCGACACTCTTAACTTCGGTAATTGAAAGTTTGTTCTGTGCTTGTCACACCAAATTTTTTTTAGAAATTTGCCTATAAACGTAATCCTATTTATTATTTGAAGCAGAAGTCAAGAAGGGCCAAGAAGAATGCTTTTTTTTTTAGACAAGAGCAAGAACTACTAACGGTCGATGGTTGAATGGCAGAGGCTAACGGCCAAAAAAAAAAAAAAGAGGAGCTAATTGTTCCAATGAAAATAAGCTTTTGAAAGAGAATCACTGAAAAATAAAATTTTATAATTAAAAGATGGGAGTCAAAATCGACTAGAATAAATAATAAGAACGTAAAGTGCCCTCTGGCTTGGTGTAGTTGGTAGCGTGCCTATCTTTTATACCGAACGTCTCGAGTTTGTGTGTATGAGCGTGAATGAAAAAAAAAGAACGTAAAGTTCGTAGAATATTTGTGAATACTGAATTTTATAAAATAAACTGAATGCCAATAAAAGCCGTTAACTAGGAAAAATTATTGTCTTGTTTTATATACTAAACCTGTTGATATTTTTAGCAATGCGGTTTGAGTTTTTAATAAAAAAAAAAAATCTGAAAGGTTGGGATGATGATTGAAAGACCAGGTTGTGAGCGAGAAGAGCAATCAAAGGTCCCTTGAACTTGGCGGGTAACAACAAGACAACAGCAGAGCAGCTGCCGAGATGCACCTGTCCCCTGGGATCTTAAGCCAGGTGATCGTCTTGGGGAAAAAAAAAATAATAATCGCGGTTGGTGTGAGGGGGTGGATGAAAATTTCATCGAATTCCACATATCATCATAGCGAAACCAAGATGCGAGAAAAGGTTAAAATTAAAATAATTTTCAAGTTGAATGTCAACATCATTAAAAAAGAAGTGAAGAGGAGTTTTATAGGACGATACTCGTTTACACAAAATTTGTATAAATTAATTTACATATTTATTAAAAAATTAAATTTATGAATATAAATCAACTGGTTAAAGAAATAGATAGATCTTTTGTGAAGGTTTATATTCTATTAATGCAAAATGAAATAGTGATGGTTTAATCTAATGATGTAGATGTACTAAGTAGAATATATAGGTTAGTGTATATATATATATATATGTGAAATTGATAATCTGTTTGCGACGTCTAAAAAGATGATCCTCAATGCTTACAAAAGCCTTCAATCAATCACAAGGCAGCTCCTCGTTTACAAGAGGATCTCTCCCTCTCTAGTTGGGGTTAAGCTCCGTATTATAAGCCCTTCTTTTTGTCTTATCATATATCGCACCTGGGCAACGCAAGTGACACATCTCAAAAATTTGTTTTTGAGTTGTAGTATTAAAACGAAGCTAAAAAGTTGGTCAGTCGAACCGACACACGTTAAGGTCCCTTACTAATCAGTGATAATATGCAATACAAATTTATGAGATTTAAATGCTGTCGCAATTGGCATAAATAAATGTACATGAATGATTTATATCGTAAATAATTAAATTAGTAATTGTTCGGTTCGGATTGAGAATGATTTTAAGGTACGCCTCTCGAAAAGCCGTTAGAAGGCCATTCACTACCGAGTTACTCGAGGCGGCAAGAGATGGCGTTAGTTTTTCTCATAGGAATGCAAGGGATTTATTCCATTTCATTTTAAAGATTCCAGCTAGTTAATTAAGGGTAAAAAGGGTAATTATTTTTTAACACAATGATTACTAATTTAATTATTTATAAGATATAGAGCGAATTTTTTAAAATTATCTTTTCTTTAATGCGATTAATCTAAAAAAAAAATTTATTTTTTCGAAAATCAAAAAAAGGGCTTCTATAAGTTGTAGATATTTTAAATAGCTTTAATTTAAAAAAAAATTTGAGGTCGATAGCTTCAAAATTGTGGCCGCTGGAAACTCCCAAAATTAGCACCCCGCACTTTAATAAAATGCTATTGGAATTGTTTGTTGGTTAAATTTAAACTAGGCTAACTGTTGGCTCTTGTTTAAGCTTTATGATATAAATTAAATTAAAAACAAGATTATATCTATATATAATAATTGCGGTGTGTCCGTCTGTCCGTCCGTCTGTCACGCTCTGTTTGACCAACTTCCCGTTGGAATTTTGAAACGAAATTTTGCAGTCTTATAAAGAACGTTATGGAGAGTCCCGGAAAAATACTCGGGTCCCGAAATTCCTATAACTTTTTGAGTTATTAATTGCTAAAGTTACGATTTCTCCCATAGGAAATGTATAGAGAAATATTTAAGTATTCTTTGCAGTTGTGTATTCTTTGAATGTAAACAAATCCTCAAGCAGGCACTGGACTGGAATACTTAGTTTTTTTTTTTTTTTTTTTTTTTTTTAAACATTCACACTTTTTTCTCATTCGCACTCACACTCACACACACACATTCACACAGTCTTTTCGGCAACTTAGGCCATTTAAGACTTTGACGATAACCGTTGTAATATATATTATCTATTGTGGGTTCAGGCATTTCTATTTAAGCCATCTGGTATCCAAATGGCTTAAATAAAATCATCGGACTGCCTGGGTCCGAACCCGCCACGTTTGGCATAGGAGGTAGGCAGAATACTTAGTTGTTAGTAATGATAATTTTCTTTTCATAATTAAGAAAGGCGAGGGTCCGCCGCAGGCGGGCCCGAGCCAGCTGGCGGGGGTTCAGGGGGCGTAGCCCCCTGTCTCAGACGCCAGCCCGCTTCTCATATTTAAAGCGAGGGTCCGCCGCAGGCGGGCCCGAGCCAGCTGGTGGGGTCCAGGGGGCGAAGCCCCCGGCTAGATGCGGAGCCCGCCGAAGGCGGGCGGCGCGGCTAGTGTTTCAATATATTATTTATTAGTGTAAGCACTTAGGCGTATTTCGAGACATAGTGTGTCATTTTCAGAAGTAATACAAATTCAGAGAGTATTTGTTCGTGGCACACTAAGTGATGAAATATGTATAAAGTGTTATACTAATAAATAATATATTCAAAATGTGTTTTTAATTTAATTTACTGAAATTGTTGTTTTTTTAATTGTTCAGTCAGTGGCCGTCTCAGAATATTTTAAAGGGGGCGGGCTCGACATTTTGTTGTGTAGAAAAGGCGGAGAGGAAGTGGCATATTCAAGGTGGGAAGGGTAATGCGGGTAATAATGATTTATTAAATTTTAATTCCGGATTCAAATTAGCATTAAAAAAGAACTTTTGTATGATTAATAATTATGTCCAAAGCGGAGGGAGATTGCGTTTTCTGAATGATTCAGAAATAAAAAAAAACAATGGATTTTAGTAATTAAATTTAATATAGCAAATTTGCGAGATGTGTTTGTGCTTATGATTGGGCAAAATTGCGCCCCCTGAACTTGAACCAGGACCTACACACTTTCGCGGCGGGTAGACTACCTTTATCCAGCGAAAGCGTGGAGGTCCTGGTTCAACTCCAGGGGGCGCAATTTTTTCCAAACACATCCCAAAAATATGCTATCCTAAAGGATATATTGACTGGATAATGAACATTCTATTTGAGCGTTTATTGAAAAAATTCCATCTTTTTAATTCAAACAAAGCTCTATCTAGTTAATATTAAAAATTATTTAAATTAAAAATGAGAAAAATTAAGAAGTTTTTTAATTTGTTTTATTTTTATTTTAATTAGCTAGATATATTCCAAGTTTTGAAAAAAAAAATACTAATAGTTTTCCTCTTTTCGTTCATTAAAAAAATGCGGTATTTTTTTTTTATTAACTAAAACTGTTATAAAGTAGAAAAAGCAAGTGAAATAAGAGTTGAGATTCGTTTTAAAAATCTGTTCCAGTAGGTGATTTAAGTTAGAAGGGTCAATAAAAATCTTTTCAAATTATATTAAAGAAATCTTAATAAAATAGCTAGGCCTACCTATTTTAATTAAATTTAATCTTTTAAGACATTATTAGATTTAAAGAATTATTTATTAGACAATTTAGAGAGAAAGAGTGAATTAATAAGATACATTAATTAATCATAGAGAGTTATAAAAAGATATCCTGAAATGCTCAAAATTTTTTAGAGTGTAAATAATAATCAAATATGAATAATTAAATTACTTTAATGATCTCTCACTACCGACAAACCGGTTAATTATGAGGTTAATAAACGTCTGTCTTTGTGATAGCCTATATACTGGTAGTAGTAAAAATTCGATTTTATTTTGATCAATAAAATGTTCTCCAACATTTTATTAAAGTCATCATTTTAAAAATGGCAAAATGGAAGAGATCTATGGAAGAGATACACGATTCGATATAGGATCTAAGATGTCTTATCAGCATCTGACAAAAGTTGACATGTAAGTATACTACTTTGATTAGAAATGGGAACATATCCCAATAAGTTCACCTAACCATATACGAAAGAGTTGATTTTTACTTTCTCTTACCCTATATATGAAATATATAGAGAAAGAAAGTATTGTTTTAGAAAATAGTCATTTTGAATAATAAACGCGATTCCTAGAAAAAAATCTGGTGTTACTGGTCGCACAGCACACAACTTTCTCTTACCTTCAGTAATCGGAAGTTGTGTTCTGTGCTTGTCACACCAGATTTTACGTGTCGACATATATTTGGTTTTCGACATTTTGGTACATTTGAATTCAAAATGTAAAATTTATAAACATGGAAGAATATTTATATATTGTTACCATGGCAACCATTTCTCCTATCTTTCCAATGAAGTACAAGAGTAAAGTGATCTTCAGACGATATCAATGGCAAAATGAAAATATAAATTTTAAAGAGCATTTAAAAAATAATTGATTTTTGAATTTTAATCAAAATCGTTGGAGCGAATTTTGAGGAAAAAAAACTGAAAAAGTACATCAGTAAAGTACTAGTACTTTTTGTTTAAAAGCTTATTTTCACGCCCTAGGGGGGTGCCTAACTTAAATATAAAATTTCAACCTCCTAACTCAATTCCTTCATGCTTTAAATTGAACCCAGACAGACACACAGACAGACAGGTAGACCATGTTGCGAAAACCACTTTTTTGGATTCAGGGAACCTCAAAACTTGTATATCCTTTAAATTTTTGACATGAATCCAATAGTTTTAGACTATAATATTAGGCTACTAAAAATTGAATGATTATTTAATTGTTATGAATTTTTTTATTATTTCACATCAAATTTTGCCCACGGGGCTTGGAGTAGTTGGTAGCGTGTCTACCTTCTATACCCAACGTCGCGGGTTCGGACCCCAGGCAGTCCGATGATTTTATTTAAGACATTTGGATACCAAATGGCTTAAATAAGAATGTCTGGATCCCAATATGTATAATAATCAATAACGGATATCGTTTAAAGTCTTAAATGGCCTAAGTTGCCGAAAAGACTGTGTGAATGTGTGTGTAATTGTGAGTGTGAATGAGAAAAAAGTGTGAATGTTTAAAAAAAAAAAAAAACACTCAAATTTAATTTTCGCTTCCTTATTTTATGAAATACTTTGGTATAATTAATACTATAACGAAACTCTCAAGAAAATATCAATTGTGTAATAATAAAAGCAATTGTTTTATCAAAAGTTGTGACCTGATTTCATTAAAACATTAATTTATATTTAAAATTAAGATTTTTTTAAATAAAGGAAATTAAGAAGGTAAATTTTTTAAAAATGGAGAAAAGACAAAAAAGCAATAAATTAACAATTTGTTTCATTTAGTTTTATCGACATTTTAGACCGTGACATCCGGTCTTTATCAGAACACAAATTCAAACGATAGGCCTATAATTAATCCCTTTTCGATTTATTAAATAATTGCTTAGGTTGATTTGAAACCTGATATGAAATGTTGTTTTTATCTATTATAAATGAAGTTTAATAAAAGTTTCATAGAATAAAATTAATTAACAACAACAACCCTTTTCTCTTTTTCAAATTAGATAGTACAACTCTTAATATTAAAATTTAATTAGCGTGGGTGACTGTCCGCCTTCAAAATTTAAGAATTTAAATAACCTGAAGTAGGTAACTAAAAGCCTTGTTTGTAATACAATAGGAATCGTGATAGACGATTCTGAATGAATCATCAGAAGTATTAAAATTTTTTATTTAATGATAAAATCTTATTTTCATCTTCCTTCTTTTTAACATACTAGTAAGGATGATTCAGGTAGTAAAAAAAATCAAAAGAAATATCCGTAAAGTACTAATAAATAAATTTTTTTAACAAATGGAGTTGAACAAATAATTAATATTTATTAGAATGTGCGGAAGTTTATTCTGTTGTATTCAGGTGGCGATGAACAAAGAATAAAAACAATGTGTTTTTTATGTAGGATTTATTGGCATTTGGCGACTGTAGCTACAGTTTCGAGGTATCCCCCATCTTCAGGCCTGTGAACAATTTACATATTACAGGTTTACAGCTAAATAAAAACAAGTTCTTTTCTTCTCTCAATGTTTTCAATATCAAATAGAGTATATAAATAAAAAGATTTTTTCTTTTTTGTCAGAATGTAAAATAATTAGTTTAAATTATACAAAATTACACATATTTTTCATTATATTTACCAATAAGATCCTATGACTCCTTGTATCTTTTTATCCCAATTTAGTATTTTGGGAAAAATTATGTGACGACAATTGGCAGTTAAAATGAGGAAAAAGTTTTTAAAAGAGATGTAGCCAGAACTCAGTTTAGTGATGTTCTCTTTTTTAACTGAAAACAAGGTTGTATTTTTCTGTTTATTTTTCATATTTATAATTATTATTAGGATATAGGTTTTCATTAGAATTGTCAAAATTTTTTTATTTTATATAGGTTATTTCTAACGGAGAATTCTCCTGAGTCATGCAGGTATTTATTTTGTTTGAAATTATTTGATCCTAATGAAAACCTATGTACATATCTGTATGTGTCATATTTATTTGTTTTACCTGGGTTTTGGCTTTACAATTATCCGTGTTTGAGCAATTTGATTTTATTAGTTTTACGAATTTAATTTTTTATTTTAATTAGCACGTGTAGCAATTCATTCTTTTATAAGTGAAATTAGTAATGATTTTCTAAAAAATGATAGATGACAACTTTGTACATAAAAAGATTTACTTATTTTTATTTTATTTTTTAGTTATATATTTATATATTTTTTCTATATATATTTGCGACCAAGAGTAGAGCATATTTTATAATATAATAACTATTGAACATTTTATTTTATTTTTAAATAGAATTATTTATTTATTTTTTAGGCGAATATTCAAAAGCTCCAAACTCTTCTAGCCGGTAAATTGTTCTATATTATAAAAATCTTTCCTGATTTTTGTTAGAACATTATTGTAAACTAGCGAGGACCTTTCTATATCTGTCTTGTGATTGATTGAATGTTTGTCATACACACTTATAAAAAAACTTTCTTATAAAAAATTCTCTACACAGAAAGAGATACGGTAAAAAGACGTTTTTGCGAAAGTTTTTTATAAGTGTGTATGACAAACATTCAATCAATCACAAGACAGATATAGAAAGGTCCTCGCTATTTTACAATAATGTTCTAACAAAAATCAGGAAAGATTTTTATAATATAGAACAATTTACCGGCTAGAAGAGTTTGGAGCTTTTGAATATTCGCGCTAAAAAATAAATAAATAATTCTATTTAAAAATAAAATAAAATGTTCAATAGTTATTATATTATAAAATATGCTCTACTCTTGGTCGCAAATATATATAGAAAAAAATATATAAATATATAACTAAAAAATAAAATAAAAATAAGTAAATCTTTTTATGTACAAAGTTGTCATCTATCATTTTTTAGAAAAATCATTACTAATTTCACTTATAAAAGAATGAATTGCTACACGTGCTAATTAAAATAAAAAATTAAATTCGTAAAACTAATAAAATCAAATTGCTCAAACACGGATAATTGTAAAGCCAAAACCCAGGTAAAACAAATAAATATGACACATACAGATATGTACATAGGTTTTCATTAGGATCAAATAATTTCAAACAAAATAAATACCTGCATGACTCAGGAGAATTCTCCGTTAGAAATAACCTATATAAAATAAAAAAATTTTGACAATTCTAATGAAAACCTATATCCTAATAATAATTATAAATATGAAAAATAAACAGAAAAATACAACCTTGTTTTCAGTTAAAAAAAGAACATCACTAAACTGAGTTCTGGCTACATCTCTTTTAAAAACTTTTTCCTCATTTTAACTGCCAATTGTCGTCACATAATTTTTCCCAAAATACTAAATTGGGATAAAAAGATACAAGGAGTCATAGGATCTTATTGGTAAATATAATGAAAAAATATGTGTAATTTTGTATAATTTAAACTAATTATTTTACATTCTGACAAAAAAGAAAAAATCTTTTTATTTATATACTCTATTTGATATTGAAAACATTGAGAGAAGAAAAGAACTTGTTTTTATTTAGCTGTAAACCTGTAATATGTAAATTGTTCACAGGCCTGAAGATGGGGGATACCTCGAAACTGTAGCTACAGTCGCCAAATGCAATAAATCCTACATAAAAAACACATTGTTTTTATTCTTTGTTCATCGCCACCTGAATACAACAGAATAAACTTCCGCACATTCTAATAAATAATAAATAAATATATAAAAATGAAATTTGAATGCTAACAAAACAAACTATTTAAATAATTATTATTTGTTTTTGACTAATGTCAATGTTTGGTTGAAGATAAAAATATTATCGACAGAGTGACTTAACACAAGGGTTAATTCAAAGAGACAAAATGGGGTTGATTTTTTTTTAAATTTTTTAATAATTTAGTATAAAAAAATTAGTTTTTTCATCGATTGGCTGTCTACCACGATTATAGTAAGAAATGAGTTGAACTTTTTAAGAAAAAAACTTACAATTAGTGATATTCAAATACTGTTTATCAAAATTAAAGGGTGTAAACTTAGGCCTATAGGGGTAAAACTTTATTGAAAATTCTGGGTTTGGAAAATCAGCAATCGTTAGTTCCGGTTCTTTTTTTTGGAATGGGTTCGAAGAACTAAATGACCAGTGGTCACATGCAGGCAGGAGGAATATAGTTACAAAAAAATAAATAAATAAAGGAGAAGCTTAAAAAAGGGAACTCAACTGCGGGAACTGAGAAGATGCCTGTTGAGATTAGACCTTGAAAGTCTGAAGATTTTGGGGAAGATAGACGGAGGGAGCTTGTTCCAATCACGGGAGGTCATGGGGACAAAGGAAGATTGGAATTGACTAGTTCTGTAAGTCGTGATCTGAACAGCAAAGGGATGTTGGGACGATGCCTCCCTTGTGTTCCGAGTATATGTTGCATTGGATGGGATAATTGATTTTAATTCGGCAGAGCATTGACCTTGGTAATACCTATAGAAGATAGAGAGTGCAGACACGCTTCCTCTATGATCTAGTGACTGTAGGGATGCGGTGAGGGTAGAATCACCTATCAGTCTAATTGCACGCCTCTGTATGGCGTCCAAGGAGGTCCTTTCCTATTTTAATTACTAATATCGCTGCATTTGAAATGAAATCTTATCGATTCTAAAAATGAACAATTTTCTAAAAAACTATTCAGTTTTTCAAAAAAAAAAAAAAGTTTAGAAATAAAATCTGCTGTAAACAATGTTTTATTATTATAGGCCTACGGCAAAAATTTCAAAATTTTTGAAATATCTTATTAGTTACTAGGTAAAACATATCTGACAAATTTAGTCAAAAAATTGGTGCAGATCTATAATTTTACTAGAGGAGAAACATACCAAATTCTATCAATCGAATTCGTTGCGTTTTTTAAGATATCGTGTTCACACAAACAGAAGGACTAAAACGCCAATAAGCAGCAAAATCTCGTCAAAATTTTTGAAGATTATAATAGGTGTATTTAAATTTAAACTATCCCGTTTTCTATACGAGTATATGATAATTAAAAAGAATTAAATTAAAAACACTAGGTTATAAATTTGAAAGATTTATTAATAAAAATTAACATTTTAAATTAAATTATTAATTACTTTATATATATATATATATATATTATTTTTTTTTTTAATAAATCTTTGAAACTTATTAGTGTTTTTAATTAATTTTTTTAATTTTCATAAATATAATACTTTCACTATGTATACTTCGTGATTGTGAAGTAAAAAACAGGGCAACCTTTTAAAATAACTTCTCCTGATTGACAGATCCTAAATAATCGTAGAAAGTTAAATTTCAATAAGACGTGAAAAATTCTAGGATTCTCATCTGACGCATTTGAGATAAGAGAGAGAAAATAATCAGCAGAAAGCTTATTCAAAGAAAAGATAAATGCAATATTTATTCAAGAGGGTCGTAGCCATAGTAAATAAATTCCTCGGATTAATTAAAAACAAAAATTTAGTAGTATCTTAATATTTAAAAAAAATTAATTTTGAAATTGAATTTTATCTTCTTATTTGAGAAAATATAACGAGATCTTGTTTAAATTTAAGTTAATAGCTGAAAATCAAATCTATTTAATGAAGTTTAGAAATTAATTTTATTTGATGTTCATATGACTCAATTAATTATGGAAATTACGCAACTCAAGAAAACAAATTCTATTTATTTAAAATTAATATTGAATATCAAACAAACGTAATTAAAATTTATACGATAGGATAGGTAATAATATTAAAGTGGAAGGAGTAAATTAAGCTGGAAATATAAATATACATACATTAAATTGGATTAATATCAAGTATTAACTCTGATAGTTGCTTGAAATTTTATATATTTTAAATAATAGATGATTTTTATTTTAATTTATCATCACTTTTGGGTTGTCAAGGTCGGTATAACATTCTATTTATATTATTATAAATATTATGTTACAGAAATCGTATTTGGATGATCGAAGGTATACAAGCAAAGTGGATCAAGAATGCGTAGCGATATTTAACAAATTGCGTACATGCGATGAGTAAGTTAGGCTTTTATGTTGTATATCAGGAACAAATTTCTGCTATATCTAAGTGCGGATACAGTGGGGTGGGGGGGGGTAAAGGGGATAATTATCCTCTCCCTCCCCCCGAGATTTGAGAATAATATTTTTCTTGAAAAGTAAATTTTATTTTTAAATATAAAATTCTTCCTGACTGCATGTGACCATTGGTCATCTATAGGTCTTCGGACCTTATGCACCCATTCCAAAAAAAAAAAAATTAAATTAATACTTGGAAAAATTTGATTTCTATTTCCTTTACTTTATTTATCTTTACTTTCTCTTACCTACATATCTAGTTACCAGACGTCCGAATTTCGTCTGAACAGTCCGGATTCGGAAAAAATATCCGGTTGGCTTCCGAAAATTAGAAATGTCCGGATTGTACAGTGAGCGTCACAATTAAGTCCCCACCTGATAGCTATAGCCTTAATATATGGTATAGTATAGGTGTATAGTGAAATAATTTTAATGACCGAAAAGGTAAAACGTAAAATTGGTACGGATCATTTTATTTCATCTTTTCAAATTTAAAATTATTTCACCATATACCATATACTTAAGGCTATAGCTATCAGGTGGTGACTTAATTGTGGCGCTCACTGTACTAATATGAACCGAAAACGTGGCCAAATTGGGGAATTTTACTCCGTGCCGCATCTTAGTTTAGGTTGGAATGGAATTTAAGTGATAGTGTATTAAGAAGGCTTAATTATAATAAATTTGTAATTTATTAACCCCATAATATTTATTTTTTAATTTAAAAGCAGTTTGATAATATTTTTCACTTCCCAGGATAGCTAAAAACGCAGATTTCAGTGCCCAATTTTTCCATAATCCCCAGACTCCCGTCTATCTGGATCTGCCTCGATAAATTATGGAAATCCTACCTACTGGTATATATGTAATATTGTGATCGTGTCAAAAAATTCAATGCCGAGGAAGCTGATGGAAATTCTCGTTTTGAGGGTCCCTCAAAATGGTCTGTCGGGGTGTGTGTTCAAATCTATTTCGAAAATATGGTAGACAACTCGAGAATTCAACTTTAAATTACCGAAAGTAAGAGAAAGTTGTGTGATGTGTGAGCAGGCAAAAAAATTACCCCACGCCCGAAAAACTCCTCTGGATCCGCCCTTGGCAACAGCAGGTAAGTTTAAATCTTTTGACCTTCATAGTCATAAGATTTAGAAATTCCCAAATAATTTTTCAGAAAAGAGAATGTCAATTTAAACTAGAGAAGGGAAACTTATGTGTAATTTTTCGAACTTAGTCATTAATAATAATAAATCTTTTTTAGTACTAAAAAAGTAAAAGAAAACTGGGAAAATATCAAAGGAAAAAAAAAATAACGATAAATTCTAAAACAACCTTGAAATCGTGAATGCAATCGCAATGTTCATAAATAGTTTTGATCTCTTATTCATTCAATTTTTTAATAAATTCCACAATCGTCTATTAAAAGACAGGTGGCTAGGATAAGTTTTTTTTTTTTTTATTACATCAGAAGATAACAATCGTCATTTTAATGTTGTAAAGGGTGTGTTTTTTTCCCTTTTTTTTTATTATGTCAATGGGAGACCTTGACTGAGATATAGAAGCAACGCTCGACTTTGACATTACAAAAGAGGACAAAATAAAAACTTAAATAATATTTTAAATGAATCATAAGTTTCTTAATTTTTCATTATTGGTGGTTAATTTGCCGAGTAATTGATTGTCTGTCAAATAAACGAGATTTGTATTTAGTAGCCTTTGTCAGTATTTTATACTATGACCTAAATAAATTCATTGATATACAACTATAATTGATTGGGGTGAATTGTAATAGAGTGTTTTAGATTAGAAATTGAAATAGAATCATAATAGGTTTTTAATTAAAACATAATAAACGTTAGGAAAGAAAATATGTTTCCGTTTCAAAATTCATATCAAATGAAAACCAGGTATTGTTGTTAATGATATATTATTTATTGAAATAGAATTTACCCCTCTTTGTAATTTAAATTTCATCTAATCCCTTTGAGAAATGTATAGTGAATTTTATATAAATTTCATATTGTAATAATTTTAATGTAGTGTAGAATATTTCCAGAAAGATCAAAGGTATTGATAAAGAAAAGTATTTATTTGTTTTTTTTAAGGAAAATTAAAAATATTTTTTATGAACTATATGTTTTTTAGTGTGCTGAATAAACCCTCTATGGTTTTTTGTCTGCAAAACCATTATTTCTTTTTTTCGGATGGTCCTCCGATCCCGCTTTCGCTTTCCATCTTGTGTTTCCCGCCAGAGCACACAATAATAAACAATTAACATGTTGACGAGCCATCTTCCTTGGAATCGTTTTCCTGGTGAAATCTTTCACCGTGTCCTTTATTAAAGCTTTCGGAAAAACAGTTAATATGAGAGTATGAGAAATGAATTTTTAAGCCCATTTTTTCACCGGGGTTAAGGCCCTCGTAGTGGACAGTCATTTTTAGTCCAATGGCGACCGGCTGTCCTACAAGCTAAAGATGCAGTGATAGTGATGTTGTCAGACTTAAAGATTCCACAAACCACCGAATGATGTTCTTGATAGTTCAATTTCTCACAGCCAAATCATTATAGTTTTATTGCTTTTATGCTGAATTTTCACAGTATATTCGCCACAAATAAAACAAAAAAATTATCCGGAGAAAGTACACAATCTCTTGGAGCCATAATCCAGAAGTAAAATATGTGGATACTAGCCATACAAACTGCTATTTCGGGCTTGAACCACCTGTAAAGTGTGAGACAAAGCTGTTCGCAGCCTTATACTGGGAGGCAGTGTTAAGATCATGTCATTTTAGCCAATCACAGAGCTTGTTTTGGACTCCAGGTAATTCGAAAGATATCACTCCTGCTCTCCCTCAATATGTGTTTTACAGAAAAACCTGTCATGATGGAATGTTTTAGATATTTTTGCCAGTTTCAGTGATTAAAAAACTGTAAGAAACAATAAAAAAAAAAAAAACCATTCAGATTTTTCCATGCAGATCAGTGTACTTTATTCAAAAAGTTTTCTCATTAATCCTTAGGTATATTAATATATTTAAGTTTAAAGAGAGAGATAAATTAATTAGATAAATATTCTATTACACTTGTTGAAATTATAATTTTTTTTTTTTTATTAAAACCCAAGAGAACTTTCAATAACGTTCTACTCAGAAGAGCCCTTTTGTCAAATTCCAAATTCGAAAAGCCTTTTTAAAAGTCGTTTATTTTTTATGTTAATTTAGTTGATGTGATTTATATAATTTCTTTGTTGGAAATTGTAAATAAGCTGATAAACTAGGTGCATACATAGGCAGACCTACATTTCACTTAATAAATCGTTTGTTCGGAATTACGAAGAAAGCGGAAGCGGAAACCTACTGAAGTATGAACTTGTTCTCAAAATAGATATAGATAAAAATCCTTGAATAATTTACTTGTGTTGGCAAAAGAATTTTTACTCTTAAATCTCAAAACTCTTTTCATATGTCATCATTAATTTTAAAAAATTCAAGGTTTTCGTCATTTTTATACTTAACCATTAAAGTACTTGCAATAAAGTTGACAATTAAAAGAGGAAATTATAATTAAAATATTTTTATAATTGTTAATTATTATTATCAATGGCGTAGTTTGTGTTGTTCCGCCCCAGGGCGATCGATCGGTTAGCCGTTCCACCCTTATTACAAACATACTAGCCTACATCAGAACTTTATTTTTAATAAATTTATATATTTTAGGTCTAATAACTTCGAAAAAATTAAAGGATTAGCTTAAAGCTTTATTATAGTACAGCCCCCAGATTACTCTGCAAAGTTAAAGCTAATTAATCTATGTCCAATTTAATGCTATCAAGTCGGTCTGCACATATACCTTTAAAATTCCAATAAGTCAAAACTACTAAGCAGAATTAGCAAAAGAACAAGCTCAAAAATATAAAAAAATGCTTTTCAAAAATTGTTTTAAAAATTGTCTATGCAAACTGTCTTAAATAAAAGGGTTTAAAAATGATATAAAAAGAATATCCATTTATTTATAATACCATCTTTGAATAATAAAAATGGTTTTGTAATATTTACTTAACATGTCTATGTAGAACAAAAAGTAAAAGCAAAAAGATAAGTTTTTTGTAGAAAATAAAGATTTTTCCTTAGCCTTTTCCTTTTTTATTAGATATAAAGAAAAAAAAAGTAAAAACCAAGAGATTGGTTATGAAACACTAGTTTATTTTATAATCAAATTAGTTCTTTGACTTTTAGATTCAAAAACAATAAATACAACTTCCTGCAAACAATAGTGTGAAAAAAGAGACAAAAGATGTAAAGGAAATTATTTTTAGAAGGTCAGTCGAAAAAAAATTAACTGTTCAAGAAAAAAAATTATTTATAAAAGACAAATTATTAATGACGTAATGTGCATTCTGCAACTGGAATGCTTTAGTTTAAAACGGACATAGTGGTGTACAATTAGTGTTAATCAAGAGATTGCAGCCGCTACGGAAATGGGACCAATTAAGTAAAGTTTAAGCAAAAGCTAACGACCTGAAGAGGGACAATGGTTTCTGATGCACCATGCATTGCACACACAGTGAGAGAGAGAAGGAGAGAAAGACCAAGGCCAAGTACACCTGGACGAACAAGTATTTTAAGCATGAAAGTTTTGTTTCCGTCATGGGATCTCATTGAAAAATCAAAATGAACATAAAAGTTCAATTTTTTGAGCGTATATTAGGTTAATATAAAATTTTATCAGATTAATGATGTGTAAAAAGTGGCGAATATTTTTTTTTTTTTTTCCAATTTGACAACTTTCTTTTATTTTTTTAATGGAAATTTCATTTTTTTACTTTTAAAATTTCATCTCAAGATATAAAATTGAACAGCAATTTCAGGGGCTCAAATATTATAATCAATTAGTATAAAGAAATTGCTTATAGAGTATTATAGAAATTAGTATTTTAATGACTTTTATTAAAAAATAATAAATTATAAGAATTTTGATGAAAATATAATAATGTAATATGGCAGAAATATTTTTGAAATAAAAAAAATATAAGAATTAGCCATCGGGCGGGTGAGGAATCCGCGAGTGGAAAGTCCCCCGCTAGACATCGGCATATTAAAAAAGTAAAATAATTCAAAATATATATATATATACAGTATTGAGTAGTGAGGATATCCAAGGCAGCCAAAAGCAATAAAGAAAATTATATCTATCTTTAGCTTTATTTCATAGATTTGTCGACGTTTCGGCCGATATTCCGGCCTTCATCAGGACCTTAAAAATTATAATAAAATACACAAGATTACAATTATAGTACATCACTGCTACTTTTTTTTCCTTATATATCTAAATGGCTTGGTTGGGAAATGAGATGTGATGTTAATTTTTTTTTTTTGTTTACAGATATAAAGTTAATTAGCAAAAAATTATATTCCCCCCCCCCCCCCCCCCCCCCGCCAAAAAAACACAAAAACCAATTAATAATATATTAATAATTTCTGTATAATTTTTTGCTAATTAACTTTATATCTATAAACAAAAAAAAAAAAAATTATCATCACATCTCATTTCCCAACCAAGCCATTTAGATATATAAGGAAAAAAAAGTAGCAGTGATGTACTATAATTGTAATCTTGTTGTGTATTTTATTATAATTTTTAAGGTCCTGATGAAGGCCGGAATATCGGCCGAAACGTCGACAAATCTATGAAATAAAGCTAAAGATAGATATAACATTATAATTTTCTTTATTGCTTTTGGCTGCCTTGGATATCCTCACTACTCAAAATATATTCAGCCACTACCCCTGAAATATATACAGTATATATAAATCGTCAAAACCCCTAAATAGTCTCAGCAGTAGAAAGAAAAAAAAAAGCAATATTTTTGAGGGTAAATTTACAAAGTGCAGTATAGAAAAAAAAAAATTAGAGAAGAATTTACGACAGTAGAGGTTGCCGATCCTTGGCTTATTAAAGAATGAGCGTCGAATTTTACCTTACAAAAGTCATTTCGTTTCATGAGCAAAGGGAAGGAAAATCAATGGAAAGAAGAACCTCGGTGACACATACCTAAAACAAAAAGAAAAAAAAAAATCAGAATTTTTAAAACATTTTTAGGGTAATATGGACTAAATTTTTTTAAAATTGTTTTCTGCTTAATTTCTTCATTGAGAAATTATGTTTTGTTTTCAGAAGGTGTCAAAACGTTGATGAAACGGGAAGTCAAGATTCTGTCCGGATGTAAAAAGATTTACGTAAGTATTGAATATGACTTTGACAAGGGGTTCATGTGACTAACAAACCTATTGTCCTAAAGAAGAGCATGATGCGTGTTTGAAACATCGGCAAGAGAATTTTTATTTTACTCTCTTACAAAACCTTTCATAACAATTCTTAACATGTCAATCAAACTTACTTATTCTTTAAATCAGTGACAATAGTCAAAAGAATTTAAACTTTTACCAAACATTACAACTAAAATTTTTCTAGACCTGATTATATAACAAAAGAATAAATTTTTCTAAATTTAATGAACTAAAAATGAAGAGCATCAACACAAAATCCCAGGGGGGACAAGACTTTTGAAAACGGACCATTTATGAAAAGAGCCATAATAATTTCAATATATCTCTTTTTGATAAAACCTACTCTCTTTAACAAAAGAAATAAATATGGAAATATTTTTGTGTTATATTTTAAATTCAAATATTTGTATACGATGTTATTGTGTTATGTTCAACATTTTTCTTCCCTTTTCTTTGCTTTAATCTTAAAGTGATTCGGGGTCGATATGTGAAATTATAATACAACGAAGAGGGAAAAAAAAGCCGGTCCATTATACAACCTGTCGCTTTAAGGAAATCAATCGGAATAAAAGAAACTGAATATCACTATATACGTAGCATGAACTCTTGAATAATCATTTTTCTATTCAACTTAAAAAAGAGGATCAAAACTGAAGAGATCTCTTTTTTTTAAATGTAATTGTTTTATCAGGATAGGTGAAAAGGACAAGAACTCCAGCAGCTAGTTGTATTTCATTATTTTATTCCCAATAATGAAATACAACTAGCTGCGGAATTTCTTCTCCTTTTCACCTATCCTGATTGAACTACCAGCTATAAGCCCTATGTATCTAATTGTTTTATATTTCATAGGTGTCATGAAACTTTGAACTTCTCGATTATTGACGTATACAAACATCTTACTTTATATATTATATTTCAATATTAAGGTGGTTAAGGAGCCAAAGCTGTTCGCATGTTTTTGCCGATAAGATGGCGTTAGGGGTCTTAAAAATTTAGCCAAAAAGCCCAACGAATCTCATGTATTTGTTTAATAATGAATAGTTTATAAATAAGTTATTATTATATATTATCTATCAGCATAAACATATATAAATATAGGTTTATAAGTGATCAGATAATGCCGTAAGATAATCAGTCCAGCCACCTATCGGCAGAATGCTCGACTAATTAGCCGTTTTTTTTAATTAAAAATCATCTCAACTTACTTTAAATTTGTCTTAATTAATATGTGAAAAAAATTGAAAAATTCCTTATAATAGTCTAGTTTTTTTTTTTTTTTTTTTTTTAAGTACGTTTAGACGGCCACTCCTACTCCCCACTAAGAAATTTATTTAAATGTTAAATAAAATTATCGCTTTTCAGTAGGTCTATAGTGAATAAATAAAGAAAAACATTTTCTTAAATTGAGAAAAAAATAAAATAAATATTAAACCACGAATTGACACATTTAAGCCCCTTTTCTCTCCTCTTAAGGCCAGTATGTGCCTTCCTATTTAAAACAAATTGTGAAGAAATGTCAGGTCGTGTCTTTTCTGTGTGTTCTACCTAAAAGTTGTATATTATTGTTTTTATATAAGAATATTTGCTCAAAATATAGTTATGAACAATATAATTGTAGAGAAATTATAAATAAAATTTATGTTAATGTTATAAAATGAAAATATGTGGATGGTCTTTTTAGCTCTGAATTAAGAGAAAAGAACAGATTGAATGAGAAAGAGGGAGAGGACTATCAAAAAAGAAATTAACCCTTTTAACAAAGAAATAATAGCCGAGGTTGACTTCAAAATGGGTTCTGAATGATGGAGAAGACCATCAAATTGCCAGACTGTTGCATTCCTACAGTCGGCTAAGAGAAGGTTTTAACTGCCAATAAATCCTGGGTAACCAACTACTAATCCTTTCAAGGTTTTATCAGTTTTCAATTAAAATTAGCTGATCGATTTTTAGATCAAATTCTCAAATAAAAAACAATTTTTTTTTTTTTTTTTTCCTAAACTGACCATAATAAATTATTTATTCATCGACTGATCATAAATAATAAATTAAATATATTATACATTAACCTATTTTCTCTCTACTAGTTAAATAGAAATTTTAATAACTACACATGGGAAGAAGAAAAAAAATTAAAAATTTTTATAAATAAAATTTTAGATAATTTTTTGTTTTGAATCTAAAAACGAATTACAAAATGTAAAATTACAAAAATTTCAAAGGCCTACAGTATAAAAAAAAAAAATTTGCTCTAATTTTATATTCTTTATTGATTCCTCCTTGGGAGTTTAATCATAACAAATATCTGGGGTAATTCCAAATGATTCAATTCAATAACATGAAGCAACGATTCTTTTGTGAGTCATTCATCATTGTTAATTCAAATTTTTTAAGAATTTTATATTATTATATTAAAAAAAAAAATAGTTTTATCTAGTCTGTTTAAAATAATAAAGAATATGTATATTTAATTTAATAGTACTGTAATTAGTACGAATCTTAATTGGATAAAAAGAATAATAAATTAATTCAGAAAGAGGAAAGTAAACGATTTGAATCCAAGAATTTTTTCCAGGATGTGGGAAGAAAATGTTGTTTAGAAACAAAACATAATTGATATTCTTAAAAAAAAATTTTATATAGTTTTTCACCAGTGGTGATTGGTAGTGTTAGAAAAATATAAAACAAGCTAGGAATAAAAAGTGTAATGAAAAGTAGATCATATCGATATAGGTCTATCCGTTTTTGCTCATTTCAAATTTAACCTTGACATATATTATGCATATAAATATATACCATATAAATAACCCTATTTATTTTTAATCTTGTCAAATGCGTAAGCGAATAAATATTATGATTAAGGAAATCAAATAATTAATTATACTAGTAAATTTACGAGTCCAGAAAAAGCTTTTTTTATGAAATTTTATTAAAATTTAATAAAACCCTTTGTCTGTGACACAAGGCTAGAGCATTAGCTTCTGGTACCAATGGTCAAGAGTTCGCATCCCGTCTCATGCGACAAAAATTTATTTCAATTGGATTGGCTACCAATTCAATTGAAAAAGAGACGGGGTCTGAATTGACGAAAACGACCTTAATTGAAATTTAAAAAAAAAAAATTCACAAAGCAAAATTTTGTAAAAGGAAGATGGATTTATAAAATCTAAGTTCTAAGAAAGAAATTTCCCAACTAAAACCAGTCATTACCGACATACCAACTTACAATTAGGATTTAATGGATTAGTTAGTTCGATTTAAAAATGTAAAAAGCTAATTCTTAAAAATGTTTCGCCTCATAAAATTCTTTTGACTCAGTCAGTCACCTGTGCCTGGCATGAATGAGAGAGATGCGATGCGTCAGCTGAGAGACAAGACTCCTCCGGGCATCGATCGCGGACCCTGAGTCACAGACGAGGGGCGACGAACAAAAGAACCAGCATACAAACAACCAGTTTTTTAGATGAAACAAGTCAATGTCAAAAATATATCATCGGCTTTAAAGAAATGATAAATCAAAGCATTGTATTTGAAGCGAGACTTCAAGTTCCAAGTTATTTTCAAACTTATTTATTTTTAAGTATTTTTCTATAAAAAATTTAATATACCCATTTGAGCATAAAATAAAATTAATAGAAGTTGCAAGTTTAAATGGATAATGCAGTTCAATAAGTTTTCATTTATTATGAGTCTATAAACAAATGGAATGTTGCATTGCTGGTGTCTTTGCTATAAATCTCATTTTTTAAAAAGAATTTTATGTTTTTTCCACCCTTTATCTAAACTAAGATCTCTGCATTTTATTATCCGATTTTGAATTATTTGACATAATTTATTAGTTTACTTTAAATAATGTTAAAATTGAAGAATTTTATATGGTTTTTCCTTAATTTATTCCCAAATGTTAAATCTGACATAAGAAAAGTTTAATACAAATAATACTACAAGATGTGGATTTTATAGCTGGATAATCGTTAATGTGTAAAGAGCTTGCAGGCTGTCAAGCCTTTCTGAGGATGGTCTTAACCAAGACCGAAACGACAGAATAGCGGGCCTAATTTATACTAATTAAAATCTTTTATTGACCCTTATCCAAAAGAAAAAAGCCAAAATACATATACAGGTAGCAGATTAAATTAAATTTGTATCAATCTATATATATAATTCACTAATGGCCGTCTGTCTATCACGTTCTATTTAGGCAACTTCCCGTTGGAATTTTGAAATGAAATTTTTTATGCATAAAGAGGACCTTCTCGGAATTACAGGAAAATTATTTTCATCCCGAAATTCCCATAAGTTTTTGAGTTATTAATTTTTAAATTTACAATTTCTCTAGCTAGTGACTAAAAAATGGTTGTAGAAATTGATTTGTTGGAATGCAGGCAATCCTTACAATCTATTCAATTAATTTTTCGAGTAAATATTCCAGATCTTGTCTAGAGCAAGTTACAAACGTACAGTTGTAGAATCTTTTTACAAACTAACATCTGGTCTAGAGAAATTAATTAGTGACTGGTCATTTGGGTTGCCTATCTTTCAGTAACCAAAAACGAACGAATATATTAATTAAAATGCAAATAAGTTTTCAACAAATTTATTAATAGACTATAAATTAAAAAACACTCACACTTTTTCACACTCACACCCATACAGTCTTCTCGGCAACAATTTGGGGTCCAGGCATTCTTATTTAAGCCATTTGGTATCCAAATGGCTTAAATAAAATCATTGGAGTGCCTGGGATCCGAACCCCCGACCCTTGGTATACAAGGTAGGTGCGCTACCAATTACGCCAAGCCCGGGGGCTATTGATAGACTATAGGCCTATACTATTTTTTTGTGTTTTCGATAAAAGTGAGAATCAGTTTATATTAGTTTAAAAAAAAAATATATGAAAAAGATAAAAAGACAAGTATGTTGAGCAGAGGGAAGGAAATAGCGTGGTGTAGTGGATGAGAAGTTGGGTTTGAGTTGCTATTTGGGCGGGTGCCGGGGGGTTTTGTGTGAGTGTGAGTGAGGGGGTGGAAGGGATGTTGAAATTTCGGTGACCTCGAGGTCACGCCCTGAATCGCTGTTCTGCGCACTGACTCTTCCATTTCGGTTAATCGAGAGAAAAATGAGAAAAACTGTTCCTCGCTTAGCTCCTTTGTTTGATGATTATTCAAAACATCAATCAAATCAATCTTATACATCTTTTTAATTGAATTATTATTAATTAAATGAATTTATAATTTAAGAAATTTGAATAATTTATGGACTTTATCTCAAAAAACAGACAATAATTTATAGTAAGGAATAAAGAAAAGAGCGATTGCAGCCATGTTTATTTATTTCGTTTATTAGCCGACATTTCGGTCAAATATACGACCATTCTGAGGGGTGAAGTGTGCCAACGAAATTCCTCAAAAAGTCGAATGGCGCAATTGTTTAATAAAGGACCAAAAGAATGCGAGTCTTAATCTTACGCCATCTCGCCATCGTCTTTTTGAGGAATTTCGTTGACACGCTTCAGCCCTGAGGAGGGTCGTATATCTGGCCGAAACGTCGGCTTGAAGTGTCGTTCGAATTTCTCCCTTGTCGAGGCGCGAATAGGATGAACGTTTTGAGAAATTTAAATTAGAGCCCGTAAAATAGTGACGGGGAATGATCGGATTTTAAAAATAAAACTTTATTGGCTATTAGACCTATCGTTTTATTTTTATAAGAGTCTAATTTGAAAAATATAATGGTTTTTTCTTTCCAAATATTTTTAAGACGAAAAATAAAATTAAATATATATATAAATTAAACACTAGGTTATTTGTTTAAAGGGTTTAAACTTTTGAAACAAATAACCAAGTGTTTAATTTGTATATTTAATTTTAATTTACAAAATGTTTCAACGAGAACCAACGGTCGAAAGTTTAAATCTTAGAAAAATAAAATCTTGAAAAAAGAAGCAGGCCATAGTATTTCTGAGCAGCAAATAAAAATTCTATTTTATGTTAAACTGTAATTAATTTTGTATAAAATACTAGGCTTCATCAATCATCATACTGTGGCCCCTGTTCGGTACAAATTCACAAAGTGTTTTACATTTACTTACATTCTGAACTAACGTAAGAAATCAATATCTAGGCAATTATAATATTATTAAAAATTTATTTTTAAATACTCTGGAAAAAGGGCGATTAATTAATAATTTAAAAAAGTACTATATTAATTAGGCCTATATAATTGTTTTTATAATTTTTGAAGAGAGGATTTGTATTATTTAAGTTTTATAATTTAGAAATACTCAACACAAAAGACTAACTCAATTTAGGAAAAAATCCCAAGCGATTACTTTATTTACAGCGAGAAAAGTAGGTCATGGTCGATTATGCAAAATAACCATTGTATTAAAAATTCTGCTTGTTATATATATAAATTTTCTTTTTTTTTTTTAAGTTTACTCCATAAATATTTAATTAAATTATACATGCTAAAATGTCATCATTAATAGCAAATTTTCAATTGAAATTTTTTTTTAATTTAACATGCTTCAAAAGTAACATACTTATATGTTGGTTCTAGTTAAAATTTCCTTTTTTTTTTTTTTTATTTATGCCACGTTTAAACCATTTATATAAGTAAATATTGATAATTAAGTAAAAAAAAATAATAAATGGAAAATCCAGAGGAAAGATTTATGGGGAAAAAATAAAAAAATAAATGTTCAAGTAAAATATAATTGAATTTCCATTTCAAATATAATGAGAGGGACTTGTAAAGAATTAAATGGAATTATTATTTAATGCAGGCATGTACAACTTTTACAGGGGTATGGACTGGATTAGAAAGTAGAAAGGTTAAGCGGGCCTGAGTACTTCAGAGTATATACAGATCTGGCAAAATTTTTTAAACAATGTTAAATAAATCAACAAATCAATGTGCCTGGAAAAATATAACCGCTATCGATTATGAAAATTAATCGATTATTGTATCCGGAGTTTAGTAAGTAGTTTTCCTCTTGCGGAAATCATTTGACTTTTTTTTTTTTTGTTTTTTTTTTTAGTTCCATCCCCCCTCCCCCTTTTTCAAACTGGTTTTGCCCAAAAATTAATCGATTAATCGATTTTTTTTAAATAATGGATTATTTTTTAAAGAAAATAATCGGTAAATAATTATTTTGCACACTCCTGGTGCTTACTAATTGAACTACTAGTGGAGAGTAGTTCCGTATGGGCGTGGCATGGGATGGAGCTTTTAATTAATATAAATTAATAAAAAAAAAGAGCTAACAACTATTTGTAAATGGAATCGAATAAAAAAATAATAAAAACCAATGGTAAATTTATTTTATTAGCTTTTTAGAAAGAAGAGATTGAAAGTAAATTAAAAATTTTATTTCTAATGGATTTAAATACCTATTTCTCTATTAAAATTATCTTTAACAAAAATAATTTTAGGGTTAACGGGCTAGATTCAATGTTGTTTGGAAATGTCGTATAAAATCACTACGCGGGCCGTATGTTGCACTGCCTGATTTAATGGGTTCAACGTACTAAGAGTGATTTATTTACCCTTTAACGTTTCGTCACAAGTTGTGTCTTTATCAGGTCTCTCACAAGTCAAATGATAATAACATCAAAAATATGTAAAAAAAATTATTGCAAAATCGAACTTGACCTAAAAGAGATTGTTAACTTCTTCTATTTATCTTTCTCTCTCTCATCCGGCACGTGGCATGGTCTGATAAGACAATCTGGTTAATGATTTATTTATTTATTCAATTTTAAATAGGCCTATATATTAAAACATTTTAAGATAATTATTATTAGCCTATATAAAATATAAATTAATTTTTGTAGTTAATTGTGGGTAGGGTAATAATGAGTTACTTTTAGCTTATCAATTTTAAATTTATTGTATACTATAGTTATTAGTAATTAGTTAATTTAATCGATAAGAGGTAACACATAAGTGTAATTTTTTCCCTCCATTATACATCATTTTTATCATATATTGTTTGCCTAGATAAGGTAAAACATATCTCCAATTTTATTCATCGTATATCAGTCAAAATAAAGGGTTTGTTTTAAGTTTAATGCCCCATTACGAGTTTTCAATGGTCAGAGTCCTTTGTCAGAATGTTTGAAAAGAAGGAACCAGAACAAGATCTATTAGTTTACAGAACTTGGCTTCTTTTACTGTTTTAAAAATAAAACCTGAGATTTAAAAATCTGGTGTGACTGGCGCACAGCACACAACTTTCTCTTACCTTCGGTAATCGAAAGTTGTGTTCTGTGCTTGTCACACCAGATTTTTTGTGTCGACATGTATTTAGTTTCCGACAGTACGGTACATTCGATTTTCAAGATGTAAAATTTATAAGTATGGGAAAATATTTATATTTTGTTACCATGGCAACCATTTCTCCTATTTTTCTATGGAGTACAAGAGTAAAGTGATCTTCAGAAGATTTCAATCACAAAATGAGAATATACCTTTTATTGAAGATCTAAAAAATAATTGATTTTTGAATTTAAAAAAAAAATCGTTGGAGCAAATTTATAGAAAATCGAAAAAAACTGAAAAGTGCATCAGTAAAGTACTAGTACTTTTTGGCCGATTTTGTTCAAAAGCTTCGTGTCACGTCTCAGGGGGTGTCTAACTTAAATATAAAATTTCAACCTCCTAGCTCTTTTCGTTCTTGAGATATTTTGTTCACAGACAGACAGACAGACACACACACAGACAGACCATGTCGCGAAAACCACTTTTTGGATTCAGGGGACCTCAAAACGTGAAGATCCCTCAAAATCTCGACATCGAAATTTTGACATGAATCCAATACTTTCTCTCTATATATATATTACATATATCATAGGTAAGAGAAAGTAAAAAGAAATGTTAAAATATATCGCTTTTATGAAAAAAATTTAGTATGACTGGAACACAACTTTCAATTACCGAAGGTAATTGGTGTGCTTGTCACACCAGATCTTTTGTGTTGACATTCATTTTGCTGTCAGCAGTCCCTACATTAGATAAAAGATGTAAAATTTATAAACATGGGAGAATATTTATATTTTGTTACCATACAACTATTTCTCATATCATTTCTATGAAGTACAAGAGTAAAGTGTGCTCCAAATAATTTCACTACCAAGGATCGCGGGTTCGGATCCCGAGCAGTGCGATGATTTTATTTAAGTCATTTGGATACCAAATGGCTTAAATGAATATGCTTGGACCTCCCATAAAAATACGGTTATCGTTAAAAGTCTTATATGGCCTGAGTTGCCGAAAAGACTGGGTGTGAAAACAAAAATTCCAAGGCCAAAATGAGAATATGAGAGCATCTAAAAAATAATTGATTAATGAATTTTAATCATATTCGTTGGAGTGAATTTTGAGAAAATAGAAAAAAACTGAAAAAGTACATCAGTAAAATACTAGTACTGTGTTGCATGTCAGAGGAAACTAACATAAATATAAAATTTTAATTTCCTAACGAGCGGTGTGCACAGGCGTCATTTCAACTTTTTCTTGGGGGGGGGGCAAACATTTTTTTTTTCTTAAAATTTACTTGCAGATAGGTACTCAAATTAGGTCAAAAGATATTTAATTTAATTAATTGTTTAATTATGTATAGTTTATATATACGAAGATATATTTTGAAATATTTTATTTAGAATAATATAAAATTTTATAAAAATCAGAGCCCTTGGGGGGGGGGGGGGCAAGCGCTCCCCCTGCCCGCCCCCAGTGGCTGATTAATGCAATTTTGTCGGGAGGGGGGGGGGGGCGGTTTTTTTTCCCCAAATGACGCCACTGCCGGTGTGTGTGTGTGTGGGGGGGGGGTGTTAGTGCGTGTGTAAATGCACGCGAGGACGCGCGCGGCGTGCTTGCCTGCGCGTGCGCGCGCGCGTGTGTGTGTGTGTGTGTGTGTGTAAATGCGCGGGAGAGAGTGTATGTGTGTGTGTTAGAGCGCGAGCGCCTGCGAAGGTGTGTGTCTCTAAGTAGGCAAAAAATCGTGTGTGTGAGTGAAACCTAGTGTATGTGTGTGTGTGGGGGGGGGGGGGAGAGCGTGAGCTATGCGCGAAAGCTATATATGTGTTAGTGTGTATGAGAGAGAGAGGGGGGACATGATTGTTGATAAATATCTAATCAACTCAATCACATATTAGAAAATAAAGAAATGTAGTTAAAGGGTCACAGAGAAAATTGTAAATATAGTATTAGTATAATAGATATGAAATATCAACGAAAGAGAAGCAGCCATCTTTTTGACTATTGGCTTAAAAAAGGAGCTCAACTCACCGTTCTGATTGCAGTCTATTCTCGCACAACTTAGAATTTTGAAACACATTAAACACATTCCCGCGATATTGATAAATCAATTGAACACACATTATAAATATTATACACTCACTTTATAAAAAGAAACTCACAATAAATTTTACACTCACGAAATCGCGTGGTTAAAATCAGAACGATCGTCTTTAAACTGCTTGATCGACAAGCCAGGCAAGATGACGTGACGTCATCGGCTGCACCGAGCGGCCAGTTCAACAATCAAATCATATAGAGCGCCTAATTTCATTCATATGTAAAATATGTATTTTTATTCGATAGTTTAAGAAAAATTAGATTATTATCATTAATACTATTAACTATTTATTAATTTTTTTGTAATTAATTAGGAATATTATTAATATAATTTATTATAATATTCCAGAAATAAACGAAGTGAAGTTAGAAACAATCAAGTCTTTGTTTTGCATAATTCTTCCCAAAATATTTAAAAAGGTAATTTGCTCATAGCCATCAGATTATTTATTTATTTATCAATAATAAAGTTTATTATATACCAAAGTTAAATCTCCCCCATGCCATTTATTAAGAGATTAATTCATTGTTTAAAAAAAAATAAGAAAAATATTTAATAGAAAACTTTCCTGTTTCTTTCCAATTTAAAACAAAAAATTAATCACATGTAAAAACCGCATAGGTAGGTTTTAACTAACTGTAAGTACTTGAACAATACAAAAATAGACTAAATGAATTCCCTAATAAAATAATCCAGTTTTATTACTTATTTTCATTAAAAACGGATCTATTGCACTTTACCATGGCAAGGAATCTTTCCTAATTCATCTAATAAATAGTAAAGAATAATAATCTCTTTAAGTAAAAAAAAATTCGCGATAAGCTTTTAGTGCAAATAAGTATTAACATTTTAAAAATGTTTACGAGGACAGACCACGAAAGCATTCAAGGACAGTGATGATAATCTAAAATCACGGGTTTATATAGCCTAGTTCAAATATTCAATTTAAGCACAAGTTTGAAAAACATTATTATAGATAATACTGACATTTTTTATAATATCGAAAATATTTTAAATAAAGGACCTTCAAAGCGTTTACCACCAGAATTATGTATAAATTAGAACACCGAATATTCGGTTTCGTTACGGTTTCCCAGTTTCCCAAAAATCATGGTTTCCGTAGTTTCGCTTTCCCAAAATACCGAACCTTTCGCCCGAAACCAGAGTCTGAAAAATGGGATGAGACTCGCATGCAAAAAAAAAAAAAAAGGTCAAATAATTTGCACTTGAGGGAGAAAAATTTTAGTCTCCCTAAAAAAAAGGTAAAATGAATTTCCCTGGAGGGAAAAAAAATTCAAAAAAAAAAAAGTAAAATGAAAAAAAAATTTTTATAGGAAATACAAGTTTCGGTTTGGTTTCGGCCGAAACTAAGGTTGAGCCGAATATTCGTTTCGGTTTCGTTAAAATCTTGTTTCTCACCCTAGTATAAATATACTATCATATAAGGCTAAATCCCCTCCAGTGTATAAAGATTATTAGTGTAGGCAATAATAATTAAAACATTAAAGGAAAAGAATTCCACCTCCAAAAAAAAGAAAAAAAAAACTATAAAAAAAATTCACGATTCAATAGATTTCAATTAATTTAAAAAAGAGAACTAGATAACGATTATAAATTTATAAAAATAATTTCAAGTACACGAGAGTTAAAACAAAAGTCAAAATAATTAAAGTCCATTTACCTATATAAGATTAATATTTTAAGGAGGCCATGGTTCGACTCCAGGGGGCGCAATTTTGGTCCAATCATACAGAAACTCGCAAATTTGCTATCTTAAACGATATATTGACTGGCTTATTTACAGTCTATTTGAGAACCCCACCCAAAATAAAAGCCAAAAAAGGTAAAAACTTTTTGGCCCATTGATTTGTTGTCCGTTTTAAACGCCTTTTCTCGAAATATTGAACTCTCGCCACTATGATTCTCAAAAGGTGAATAATTAAATTATGGGACAAAAATGAATAGCAAGAATAACTTGATTATAAATTAATCTCTTGAGTATGAATAGGCCTTTATTATCTGAAATTAAATATATCTCTCAAAAAAAATCTAGTGTGACACAAGGGCGGATCCAGAGGTGTTTCTCGGGGGGGGGGGGGGGGGGTAATCTGGTGTGACTCGTCGCACAGCACACTATTTTTTTTTTAATTTCGGTAATTTAAAAGCGCATTCTGTACTTGTTTGCCAGAATATAAATACACATCAAATTTTTAAGTATTAATTTTAAAAATTTTACATTAAAAATAAATTTGTTTGCGAAAAAAAGGTATTTTTTTCGAATCTCGGGGGGGGGGGGTCATTACCCCCTTTACCCCCCCCCCCCCCTTGTATCCGCCCTTGGTGTGACAGCACATGGCACAACTTTAGATTACCGAAGGTAAGAGAAAATATGTATTGTGCGGTCAATAATATCAAGATTTTAATAAATTTTCATGTCGAAATTTCAATTTAATGGGTGTTATTTTATTATAATTATCTCTAACACCACCAAAGAAAGGTCTCTGAACCGCTCAATAAAAAAATAAAACTGTCAATTAAATTGTCATTTTTTGTTTTATTTTTGGAACAGTGAAATTTAACAAATAAATAAGATAAAATTGAGAATCCATTATTCTAATGGTGTTTTGATAAAACTAATAACCTATTTCGAAAAGGTTTATAGGAAAACAATGAAGAGGATGTAAATTTTTCCAAAAACACTCTGTGTTTAAAATAAGAAAATGGAAGGTAAATAAATAAAATAAGTAATACAGAAAGTGAATTTTGAAAAAATAATAAATACTGCGTTTACTAATTTTTTCTCATGTCAATCGTCCTTCTCATTCTAAGATGTGATTGGTCTAATAAATAAAATTGAATATCATCGGATTTTTAATTTTCAATGGAATAAACTAAAATAATTTTTATGCCTAAACCTTGTAGAATATTATGATTATTCACCCTCTAAAACAGAGGTGTCAAACTCAAAAGCTAACTTGGGCCAAATTAGCAATGCTTAACTTTAGGTGGGCCGCAAAAAAAAAAGTTTAAAAATAAAGTATATTATAATTTTATTATAAGGGTATTTTATGGCTAGTGGAATTTGTATCAGGAATGAAAGTTGGAAGAAAGCGCAACCAAAATTTTTCTTTAAAAATTTATTTCAACAGCTGACGCTTCGAGGTTGGCTTTAGCCATCCTCGGAGCTGCTGTTGGTCTTCATATACATTTATTTTGCATTGTATCAGGTATATGTATATGAAGACCAATAGCAGCTCCGAGGTTGGCTTTAAGCAAAGCCGAAACGTCAGCTGTTGAAATAAATTTTTAAAGAAAAAATTTTGGCTGAGTTTTCTTCCAGCTTTCATTCCTGATTATGATTTTATATGCTGGTTTCGCTTCTAATTCACATTTCTATTTTATTTTTACTTTGCGTTGGGTATATTGGGCCGCAAAAATGTTTATCTCGGGCCGCGAGTTTGACACCCCTGCTCTAGAAAGAATCGGCCAACTCGCCTAGAAAAAGAAATATAATTATATCATTTATTTTCCTGTTTTGATATGTATGTGGTATATTTCAAAGATCTGGGAAAGCCTTATCTTTTTTGGACGGATTGTTAATGAATGAAATTTTGACTTATATGAAGAAAATAAATCAAAAAATAATTATAGTGAGAATTATATAAATTAGGAGCTGATTTATATTATGAAAAGATGTATAATGCAAGAATTGCAAAATTTAAATTACATAAATGTATTTCTTTCGGATGGAACTCTACGGTGGCTCACTAATTGGAGAAAGTAGGCCTATTTGTTTGTCTAATCTAGTAAGTGAATTAATAAAAAAAAAAGTAAAATTGATATATTTCTAATAATTATTGCTGAAATTGCTGGACTTAACCACTTTATCTGAATTTGAAAGTATTTATAAACAAATAGTTTTCATTATTATTTTATTTACTGTTTCATGGTCCGGTAGAGAATCCAACTAGAATGTTACTCTCTTACTTGGTAATTGGTAATAATAATTTTTTATAAGAGTTTGTTAAAGGATCAAGATCATTACAAGTTATTAAACAATTTTCGCTAGCCTTCATTTCACATTATTAAAAAACATTTTCTATTTTCTAAATAAGCAGGCCTAAATTTATCAAGGAAAAATAATCATTTTTATCAGTTGAGGTCAAAATTCTGATAAATGTAAATTATTCATTTTTTTTCTCTTGTTTAAATAAAAGTATATTTAATCATTATGTTAATAATGACACCAAAGTTATATAGGTCTAATGAATTATTATATTAATGTTTGGTCGTCTTCCCCCCCTCCTGGATAATTGAAAACATTTTCTTATTTTTTTACTATGAATTCGAGATCTTTTCAATAATTTTGAAAGGAAGGCGTTAAAAAATGTAATATTTTTCGTATTCCTTGACGTCACTCTCTGTAGTATCTCGAAATTTTGTACTACTAAAAAAATTATATCTAATAACATTAAAATAATTTCAAAAATGTTTCCCAAAGTGGGAAAATTCGAAAAAGAACTTGGGCTAGTGATTTCTTCTTAAAACCTATCATTCAACTTTCTATATTGAACATTTCAACTTTGGGATATTAAAAAAAAAAAATAATGTATCCATTCGTAAATATGAACAAGTCTCTGAAAAAAGAATTGTGTTTTAATTGAACAATTATCCTTTCTATCGCTCCATTCTGCTCAAAACACCAGAAAAAAATTACAAGTAATTACTTGTAATTTTTAAATATAGAGTAAATTACATACAGGTGTCACATCATAAGAACAATTTTAAAAATCCGATGGCGAGAGCTAAAGGGACACAATAAAAAAAAAAATTAAATGTTTATGTTGGGGGGGGGGGGAGGCGAGAGCACAAGAATTTTAGAAAGAAATTTTGGGAGGGCCCTAGCAAAAAAAAGGGTTGGGAAACACTGGTGATAGCCAACTCTCTAAATTTGTGAAAAAAAAAAATTGAGAAAATATTTTTTATTTTGTCTATTTCAGTTGAAACCAAGAGACAATACAATTTAAAATTTCACAAGTTTGACCTAAATTTTATTGCGTTATTCTACTTCCTCTTTTTTTTTGCTTTAGTAACACAAAGATGAAAGATTGTATCTTATCTAGCGACTCGAGGATTCCCATTGAAATTTTACTATCCCTTCTTAAAACAATGATTAATGAACAAACCTTATCAATTAACAAATAATGATCAGTTTTCTCAGACTTCTTTGTTTTGCGATGGCCTTGAATTGATGCCCCTTAGCACCCTTAACTAATAAATTAACCTGGCTGAATGGAATTGTTTTATTCATTATCCGGGGTGGAAGTCAGCCATGTCTTCGGCCAGGGATTCCCCGGCGGCCATTTCCGGTGCTTGAACTGTCAACGATGACCTAAGTAATTATTTCCGGGTGAATTAACCAACAACCACCCAGATCATCGAACCAGGGGCCGAACTAACACGTGGAGGGCACATCTATAATTCATTCATTGTGATGGTTTCTATACCAAGTGGTCCAAATTTAGTCATGTCCGCCTTCATCAATATTGACAAGAGTAATTTTATAGTTGCTAGGTAAAAATAAAATTATGGCAAGAAAAAGTTTTGACCACCCATCCGGATTTGATATCCTAACAGTGTTATTTTTCATCAATGGTCAAGGCCTCCGGAAAAAACAAATTTACTCCTGAATATAAAGGTATTATCAAGTACAAATTAAATAAAAAGAAATAACTACTAACCCTTCCCATTAAACGAAAAATATTTTCTACAATGGAAAAAAGACTAAAATGAGAAAAAATTAGACTCCTTATTCAAATAAATTTGTTTTTCAACAATTTTAATTCAATCATTAGATGATTGTCGGTCGGTCTATCCGCATTTAAATTACACAAAAAATGCAAATGACTATTAGGCCTAATTAAAATTTAAAAAAAAAATCAATTTTTAGCATTCAATAGATACTACGTCCATTTAATAATTTGATTTGCCCATCTATATATGTATATTTAAATTAATTAGAAGCTAATTATTTAAATACATTTTATCGCACAGGATTGGAAACAAATTGCTGACCCTTGAAAACACCCAGGTCTCGATTCCAATTGTGAAAGGGCTTAGTAATTTTCAAATAAATAAAAATAATAAATAGTAAGAAAATAAAATTAAAAAACTCTTGTAAAAATAATAATTTTTTTTTTTTTTTTTTTGTAGAAAGACATGGACATTCATGATGGACATTATCTTCTGTAAAAACGTGCACCGGTTTATTTATTTATTTTATTTTATTTTTTTTTTTTGTTAAAAAATAATATAACAGAGCTTAAATATATGCAAATTTAATAAACTTAAGAACGGTAAACTATTTTTTATTAAAGAGCTAGTAATAGCAGTAATTAAAACTCTCTATTTATTTTAATGTTAAAAAAAATAAAAATTAGTTCTCTATTTATTTTAATGTTGTAGTCATAATAGAAACTTATATTCAAAGACAATATCTTGGATGGGAAACCCTGAACTTGTTAATTGTCAGTGACTTTCAAAAGTCAAACGTGAATCCTTTGTTACTGATAAAAAAAAAACGAAAACAACAAAATAAGAAACAATTTTCCAGAAGAACAGAGCAAAAAACAAAAAGGATAGAAAGTAAATAAAAAATGGTTACGAGGAAAAATTTCAGTACGATATTTGCACATGATTCAAATCATAATGAATTATTTGACTCTTTATGTTTATTCTGAATTTTACTTCTAAATTATAGAAAATAACACCCCAAGTTGCCTATCTTTCAGTGCGCATGTATATTAATAAATCAAATATCGGTTTAAAAAAATTTTACATGAATTTCAAAATAAAGGCCCAGTCCCGTAATTATGATAAATTAGTATTGGGATGTCAAAAAAAATGTCCACAATCCTTTTTAAACATTCAAATAGAACAAACAAAATTTTTAATATTAGGCAAGATAAATAAAAAAAAAAGAAACGGAAGAGAAGGTCTTTATTAATAGGCTCGAACCTAACTTAAATGAGAAATTTATTTTTAGGAAGCCTAAAATTGTCTGGGGAAGAAATAGTTTAAAAAAAGGTTTTAACTATATTTTTACATAAAACAGAAGACGAATAAAAATTTGTGTTTAAAAAATACTAAAACAATGAATAAATGTAAATTAATATTTTAATAGAATGTAAAAAATATGGTGTGACTGTAGCACTACACACTACTTTCTCTTACCTTCGGAAATCGAAAGTTGTGTTCTGTGCTTGTCACACCAGATTTTCGTGTCGACATACATTTACTTTCCGCAGATATATTAGAATTCAAGATATACATTTTATAAGTATGGGAAAATATTTATATTTTGTTACTACGGCAGCCATTTCTCCTATCCTTCTTATGAAGTACAAGAGTAAAGTGGTCTTAAGAAGATTTCAATGGCAAAATGAGAATACATTTTAAAGAGCATCTAAAAAATAATAGGTTTTTAAATTTTAATCAAAATCGTTGGAGCAAATTTTGAGAAAATCGAAAAAAAAAAACTGAATAAATACATCAGTAAAGTACTAGTACTTTTTGGCCGATTTTGATAAAAAGCTTATTTACACGCCTTTAGCTACGAGGTTGGAATTTTATATATAAGTTAGACACTCTCCTGGGGCATGAAAATAGGCTTTTAATCAAGATTGGCCAAAAAGTACTACTACTGTTGTACTTTTTCCGATTTTCTCAAAATTCGCTCCAACGATTTTGATTAAAATTAATAAATGAATTATCTTTTAGATTCTCTTTAAAATGCATATTCTCATTTTAGCATTGAAATCTTCTGAAGACCACTTTACTCTTGTACTTCATAGGATAGATAGGAGAAATGGTCAACAAAATATAAATATTTTCCCATAGTTGAATTCTAATATATCGGCGGAAACTAAATATATCTCGATACAAAGAAATGTGGTGTGACAAGCACAGAACACAACTTTCGATTACCGAAGGTAAGAAAAAGAACCGCCAGATTTTTACTTTTTTTAATACGACTAATTAGTTTCTATAATCAAAAATTATATCCAAAAGGGTTCAAATCAAAATAAATAAAAAAATAATAATTAATTTATTAAGTGAGAATATAGAGATTTGCAGGTGATGAGATCATTATCAGATCAAGTTCGTTTCATTAGTTAGAGCTAAAATTTGAATCAACTGCTCATAAACTTGTTAAGTTGGTTAAAAAAATTATAGATTGTGATCATGATTTACTCTCCTCGTACTCCGATTCTGACGTCAACGTTCCTATTTGTTAGAGTGAATATGCTTATGTAAGATCAAGTTTATTGGCACAAAACAAAACGTGGAGGGAATGTTGAGAATAGTGATTATTATTTTAAAACAGAAAAAATGAGATAGTTATCATATTTTGGGTGTTATCTCATATATCCCCAAAACATTTTGAATATATAAAATTAATTTCTTTTACTATTATTATCTGTTAATGAACTTGAATGTTTGGAAGAATAAGCAATGAGGGTCTAAAGTAAAGTGACAGCAAAGCAGTGAGACAAAGCGGGACAAATGGGATGATATCGGCCGAAACCGTAACCGAAAAATCATTTTTTTTTCCTTTTTTTTTTCTTAAAAAAAATCGGTTGGACGTGGGCCAGTTTTCCAAAAAAATTGGGACATGTGGTCATCTTAGTCTAAAGTGAAATTTTTTTTTTTAATAAAAAACACTCACTTTTTTCTCACTCACACTTACACACACTTCACACAGTTTTTTCAACTACCATTTACTAATTTTTTACATTTTATCATTTATCCATTTTATAATCATACTTACCCATTTGCACCCCCACCCGACAAAGTGAAATTATATAAAATATGCAAATGAATTCAAATAAAAAGAAATCCTCTAATAATATCTTTTATCAATAATGAATAATTTCGATTTTCTGTGACTAACCGCACCCCATACAAACGTGTCAGATAAAGTATGCGTTGACAAATTTATTCCAAAAGTTGATACAGATATATAAATTTAGTATAAGAGCCTCCACATACCGAACGTATTTCATTGTTCTAAATCGTAAAAGTTCTCATTCACACACAAACTGAGGGAAAATATTTTTTAAATAAAAAAATTCAATTAAAAATTATTCCAATTGGTTCATAACAGTAAGTTATGTCTTTAATTGCGTGTTATCTTTTGAGTTTCATAATTTCAATAAATTTTAGGATCTATAATTTGCAGTTAGATTAAATTTTTCTGTGATTTATGACAAAACACTAGTAAAAAAAAAAAGGTTAAAATTTTAATGAAAGTTGAAGAGTGGCGCTGTCAGGGGGCTAGGACTAGACAAGCCAACATATGGGATTTTCGAAATGGAGCCATATGCCTAGTAGCAGCAGATGTTGGGCATTGGACCGGTTCGATTTTGGGTACTGATGATTGAAGGAGCAATAAGATTTAAGATAGAGGTAATAATGACGAAGAGGAAATAAAAAAAATCTGGTGTGACTGGGCACAGCACACAACTTTCTCTTACCTTCGGTAATCGAAAGTTGTGTACTGTGCTTGTCTCACCAGATTTTTGTGTCGACATGTATTTAGTTTCCGACAGTACGGTACATTCGATTTTCAAGATGTAAAATTTATAAGTATGGCAAAATATTTATATTTTGTTACCATAGCAACCATAGGAGAAATTCCTATCTTTCCTATGAAGAACAAGAGTAAAGTGGTCTTCAGAAGATTTCAATCACAAAATGAGAATATACATTTTATAGAGAATCTAAAAAATAATTGATTTTTGAATTTTAAAAAAAATCGTTGGAGCAAATTTTGAGAAAATCGAAAAAACTGAAAAAGTGCATCAGTAAAGTACTAGTACTCTTTGGCTGATTTTGTTCAAAAGCTTCGTGTCACGTCCCATGGGGGTGCCTAACTTAAATATAAAATTTCAACTTCCTAGCTCTTTTTGTTCTTGAGATATTTTGTTCACAGACACACAGACACACACACACACGACAGACAGACAGACCATGTCGCGAAAACCACTTTTTTGGATTCAGGGGACCTCAAAACGTGAAGATCCATCAAAATCTCGACATCGAATTTTTGACATGAAACCAATACTTTCTCTCTCTATATATTAACATATATATAGAGGTACGAGAAAGTAAAAAAAGACAAAGAGAGAGAGAGAAGCCACTATTAATATTGATCTTGAGCTAAAGTTGAATTCCTCTTTGAAATGTGAAATGAAAAGTTTATCAAGTTTCTTTTTAAGTATGTCTGTCTCTTCAAGTAAGAAAGAGAAAGAGAGAGATAGAAATGTTCAATTTAGAGATGAACTTTAAAGTAAATGCAAGTTGATGGAGATAGAGATAGAAGGATGAAAGATGTAATTAGTTTTTGGAATTTTTAACTAATTAATACAAAAAAGTATTCTTTCTTTAAATAGCGAAAAATCAAATAATTTTCATTAGATTAGAAAAATTAGAATATTTTTATGCTAATGGATTATTATTAAGAAAAGGGCAATTACTTGATTTTTAAGTGTTTCAATTTTTCCATCTTTAAATTAGTTCAAGCAATAAAAATATCAAAAGAAATTAGGAAGAACAGCAAAAACAAAGCCTTTGGATGCCAAATTTCGAAGTTTTTATTAAAAATTTTATTTGTCTAACTTCTTCGGTCTTTATAAGCTTATATAGTATATACAGGAATGGGCAAAATCCTTTAAAAAGGATTTGCGATCCGATCTGCAGATCTGAGCAGTTCCAACGATCAGATCCACTAATCGGATCAGGCTGCTGCAAAAGGATTAAGAATCTCTGTTTCCAATCGGCGATCCGGAAATCCTATCCGGGCTTGCGATCCGAAAGCCCGATCCAGTTTCTAATAAAATTGCCTAATTAAAATAAAATCTATTCCTTTTGCCGAATTTGCACATTTTTAGACGTTAAGAATGTATACAAAATATATATAAAAGAATCTCAAAAATTCAGGATTGATAATCCTTCCGAAAAGAATTAGCAATCGAATCCTAGATCCAGAGAGAAAAAATAATTTCAATACAGATCCAAAAACCTCTCCAAAAAAAAAAGGATCTCGATCAAGACCTGAAAATATTGGAAAAGATCGGATCTTTGGATTTAGGGCACGTACTTTGGTGCATTAATAATAATGACAACTTTGTGCCTAAGTTATAATATAAGTATATATTATATAAGTCCATAAGGGCTGAAGATGGACAAATAAAATTTCGTCCGAATTGTCTCGGGTATTTGGAATCCAAAGGCTTTGTTTTTTGCTCCTCCTGTATTTGCACTTCCTAATTTCTAACATCAAATAAAACTTCTCCCCAAATAATAAAAATATCAATCCAATAAGTAAATAGAGATATTGATAATCTTTTAATTAAAAAAATGTATAGAGGAAATGATAAATAAAAATCATATCAAGGTTTATTTATAGAGGTATAAAACATGACACGTGCAAATTAAATACCAAAGTATCTGGGGAATAATATTTATAATCGCTATTATATATTATAATTCTAATATGGAAACCTGAATTTAATACGCATAACAAATAATTAAGGCAGTAATCGAACATGTTTTATTATTAAGCATCGAAATATTCTTCTACTCTCGACAGTTTTAACTATCAATCTGTCTGTCTAAATTAGAGAAATCAAATCTAGTTGTTTTTTGCAGAATTATCTCCTTGTCATTGGTATTCAAAATGTTTTTATTTTATTTTTCAAGCTTAAGATTCAAAATCTAGACCCGAGAAAAAATGAATAAAAATGATCGAGGGATCCACACGCCCGCAGCAGGTCTGCATAGTGAACGTTGAGGGACACACAGGGATATACACGTCCACACCAGGGACACAAATTTTTCTTCTGGTCACTTTCGATCTACTGTAGATGTCCCTGATGCGGGCGTGTGTACTCTGTGTGTCCCTGGTGTGGACGTGTGTCCCTTAAAGGTTCACTATGCAGACCTGCTGCGGGCGTGTGGATCCCTCGACCACTTTTAATCATTTTTACTCGGAGGAAATATTCAAAGATTTGAATATACAATACTAATACTAGTTCAAAGAAATTTTTTAGCCGATTTACTTTGAAACTTGTTTAAAAGAGAATACAAAAATCAAGAAAGGCAATGTTATAATGATATTTAATTAAAAGTTTGAAAGAATCAAGAATAAATTTCAACTTTATTAAAGGATGCTGTAAAATTTCATCAGGTTAAAAAAATCAGAATCAAATTTATATTTAAAAATAAAATAAGCCTATTATAAAATTAGTTAAGGGCTGAATTTGGAATAAATGATAGAATTACAGAAATTTGATCATAATCAGATAACTATCGTTAATAACGTCAATTTCCCGTTAATGCTAAGAAAAGAAATCACCTTTAGCCTTGGATCTAGGCAATCACTGAATACTCTCTTCAAGGCTCATCTCAAAAAAAAATCTGGGAAGCGCAGTTAGACTTATTTTAGTTTTATTCAGCCAAATCAATCAGTTTAATAATAAATTAATGGAAATAAAAAAAGTTGAAAATCGATAAACGAAACTTTTGACAAATATAAAGTAGCATAAAAGTATTTATAAAGATGCTCTCGTTTCTTTTGATTAGAATGATATATCAAAGTCCCGTTTTTCGCTTTATAGAATAAACATGTATATTATCTTGGTGAAATTTGTGAAATGAGATAAAAGATTAAATAGTGGGTTACAGAACAAAGAGAAGACATTTTTTAATAAAGTCTCAATTTGTGGCAAAAAAAATTAATCGCTGGGATTTTTGAATACCGTCTCAAGATAGCCAAATAAAATGTTATTTAAATTTTTGACTCTTTGGAATCGGGTGGCGATGGACTATTTATCTCTGGTGTAAAGTGACCATATTTTACCTCAACATTGGTGGGGATTTTGAATAGGCCTATTCAATTGAAAAAAAAAAAATTTGTAAATTGTTTGTACAGACAGAGCTTAGTAAAGCCTTTCTCAATAAAACTGAAAATAGTCATTGGTTTTCCGCCTCAAGCCAAAAATAAATTGATAGCTATTGGCTATGTATAAAATGTCTTACTACGAGTACCGTATTGGTAGAATAATTAAATTTAAAATTTTAATTTGGCGCTTCCCTGATTTTAGTTAATATACCTGGTATTTAACTTAAGAATTTCAAGATTTCATTTCAAATAAAGTATAACTTCGAAGTTAAGGGTGGATTGTTGCCAAAAGATGTTGGTCTTGATTAAAATTATATAACAAAATTTTATTTTTCACTGGCACACTCGTATATAAATACACAGAAAGGGTCTAAATCGCTTTCATGGGGAAAATTTGTGAAGATCGATTAATTTCTAAAATTTCCAATATAGTACAAGAGCTTTTAAGAGTTATAAAAAAAAATGCTTGGCCTATAAGTGTAATTATTACAAATTATATAATGAAGGTATTTACTTAAAAAAAAATAATAATAATTACAGTATCTCAATACAAATTTATGCAATGAAAAATATTTCAAAACGAGTGGAAAAACATTTAATTGCTATTCGGCCATAATTATTTAAATTAATTGGTAATTATACTAAATTTTATTGTTCTGGTCTTTGTATCATGAAAGAAAAATATTGTCTCTTCGCCATGAGGCAGAAAGTTTGAGAAAAAAAGATTTTAAATTTGATTTGGAAGCAGGCATGCATCCCTTCCTGCCCGCTGGGACTCGGAATGGAATTAAGGCAGGTAGAAGGACTTTAAAAGAAAGAAAAAGGACCATTTTATAAACTAAGGAGCATTCCTTCTATTACTAAAATCTTTTTTCAACGGCATGGGCATGGAACTGTAAATAGTTTTGGGGCTATTTTGAGACTGTCGATTGTGATTTTAATTTTGCCGAATTGGTTCTGGTTTTAAAATAAAGTCCAATGTTTGATACAGTATAATATATGCTTAACCACTTTGTAAAATATTATATTGTAGACAAGTCAGGGCCGAATGGCAGAAGGCCGGGAATAAAGAGAGAAAAAAAAAGATAAAGGGAAAATTAGATTTCAAGTAAATGTTCTTGAAAGTGGATCTTATTTTGAATTTTCTACCTTTTTGTAAGGCGGTATCCGCTAAAAATATGCGAATGGTTTAAATAAATAGAATTATGTTCAATCGGAAGTGATTTAGCGGTGTTTCTTTCATTCAGCCACAAATTCAAATTCGTTCAGGTTTTTTTGTAACCTTGGACACACCTAATAGCATTTTCAACCCTAAATGCATAAAACTTATGTTTAGGATTTTCTATAGTTCATTATCTTTCAATGCCCCCGGGTTTGGCGTAGTAGGTAGCGTGCCTACCTCCTATACCAAACGTCGCGGGTTCGGACCCAGCAGTCCGATGATTTTATTTAAGCCATTTGGATACCAGATGGCTTAAATAGAAATGCCTGAACCTACAATTTATATATTACTTACAACGGTTATCGTCTAAAAGTCTTAAATGGCCTAAGTTGCCGAAAAGACTGTGTGAATGTGTGTGTGAGTGTGAGTGTGAGTGTGAGTGAGAAAAAAGTGTGAATGTTTTTTATTAAAAAAAAAAAATTATCTTTCAAAAAAGCATTATTGTGAGAAAATCAATCACGAACAAAAAAGTATCAAACAAATATAATTAAAACAATCTAAGGTTTTTTTTTTTTTTAAACATTCACCTTTTTTCTCATTCCCTCACACTCACACACACATTCACACGTCTTTTCGGCAACTAGGCCATTTAGACTTTGACGATAACCGTTGTAATATATATTATCTATTGTGGGTTCAGGCATTTCTATTTAAGCCATCTGCAATCTAAGGTTAATAATTAATTAATATTAATAAGAAGCATGCTTTACTGGCTGTCTACTACGATAAATTTTTTTTATTTTTGATTAAAACATCATTTCTTTACCAAATTTCACGTATGAATGGTTGGAAAGGTAAAAAACTATAAAATATCTTAAACACAAGTTTTTTTGCATTTAGAGTTGGGTAGAGGTATTGGCTCCATGAGGCAACTCTAAATCCCCTCCGATTAAGCTGAACATTTTATTCTATGAATTCTAGATAATGCCTTAAAAAAAAAATAGAAAAATAAAAATTAGGTTTTCTTGAGAGTGTATATTTAGGCTAATATTGAAATGTATCTCTAAAACTAGAGCCATTCTTACAAAAACAAAGTCAGACTTGTAATCAGCACCATTGATCAAAAAAACTGTGTTGAAGAGTGATGATAATTTCAAGAAAAATATAATTTTGTCTATGATCCGTTCAAAAACAATTTGGTATCCTCCAAAAATTATCAACATAGACGACTGTTTTTGTTCATGAAATCCTAGAATCGATAGTAAGATATTTTCAATAAACGTTGATCATAGTCACATAATTACCAATAGCTACTTCAATAAACAAAAAATATTTCAAGTCCTTGGAATGAAATTTCATTTCAGTAACAAACTGGCAGGTCACCCATCCGAGAGGCAATTTCCCCAAAAGACAAAAGAGCGATGGGTTTTCCCGTAGGTTGACTAGGCCTATATGCCTTCGTTCGGCGGCAGTGCAGCTGCCCCTTCGCGCCTGGCTGCCTGGTCAACGACCGATTGCGCCGGGCCCAAACCAACTAAGCCTTAGGCCTTTGAACTGCACTTATCTTCGGGCTCATTTGCTCCTAGGATACGGATACGATCAGAATGAAACAACAGCCTCTACACGTGCAACATCCCAAGAGAGGAAAAAACGACGAACATAAGCTTATATAGAGTAATAAATGCAAAGTGAAGAAAACAAAAAAGCAACACGATTAACATAATACCAAAATCATCAAATTGCATAATACTATTGGAATGAATTAATAATAAAAATAAACTAATAGATGGATAAATTCATTTTTTTCCAAAATATTTTATATAGACCCTATTGTATTTCTAAAAACATTTTATATTGAATTAAAAGAAGAAAATTAAAAATACTTATTTCCTTCAATTAGTATAAATATAGCCTAAAAAAAATTTTGATAAAACCACTAGCAAATTTTTTAAAATTTTAATTTTATTAAAATTGTGATTTTATTTAAAATTTTTAAAGCTTTATAGTAGATTTGTTTTTGTTTTATACTATTTGAACATATTAAATTATTTTAATTTTCTAAAAAATTTTTTGCCCCCACCCCCCTGATTCAAATTCGTTCCGGCGCCTCTGATTGGGGGTAGTACTTGACAGGCGGATTTAGGGGGGGGGGGGCAGTGGAGACCCGGGCGGTAGATATCGGGGGCGGAAAAATAAGAAAAGTGGCCACAAAAACAAAATGAAACTAGCAGGTGTGGATTTAGGCATTTGCCGCTTCCAGGTAGTGGACTCTTTTGCCGCCCTCTCCCCTTTAACCACCCTAACAATGAGAAATACCTTAACACACTGGTGGATTTCTGATTACCTATACTTAATATAATATTTTCAACATAAAATACTTCTCTATTAAAAAAAAAAAAAAAAATATACTAGATATGCAAATAAGCAGGTTTTTTCACAAATTAATGTTTTATGGCTGTGAAGATTTAATCAGGATGCGCAGGAACTTTGCAGTCAGGAGATTAAATAAAAAAAAAATTTTATTTAATTTTTATTCGCCTACGTTTCAGTCGTCTATCACGACCTTCATCAGGAAAAATATTGTATAATTGACAATATTTGCCCTGATGAAGGTTGTGATTGACCATCGAAACGTTGGCGAATAAAAATTAAATAAAAGATTTTTTTATTTAATCACCTGGCTTCAAAGTTCCTGCGAATCCTGATTTTTTAACAAATTTTGGCGCCCCAGGCGCGTGCCTAGTTCGCCACTTCGTAAATTCAGACCTGGAAATTAGTTATTAAGAAACGTTTGAAAAGTGAACATATTCCAATCAAAGGTATCCAAGAAATGAACAAATTCTATTTAACTATTTATTATGCATAATTTATAAATAGGCATTATTCGTATTTCAAATTGCCACCCCCTCTAAGAAACAAGAATTATGATTAATCGTGGAGGATATATGGTTAGGCCCGTGATGCCAGGGCCTAGGGCGGCAAAAATTTAGAGGGGAGAAAATTTTAGACTCATATTTAAAGAAAGATTAAAATTTTATAATATATTTGACAGTGACGGCGCGGGGGAAGGGAGAGGGCGGCATACCAGTTATTATAATATTATCGAAGGGGGCGGCAAATTAAATTTTGCCCTTTCTAACAAATCTCCTAGTTCTGGTCCTGGTACTTGATACTGTATATACGTATAATGGTAATACGGTAGATGCAAAGAGAGATAATAAGATGTTAATTATTCCAGAATAATATAATGGAATTAGGCTATATTTATAATATACTGGTATTTTTTTCATTAAAGAACCCACTTTAAAAAAAAGTTTCACTTTAAAAAGTTTATAAACTACAAGTACAATAAAATTTCAGTAGTTCCCTTTGACTTTCTCTTATACATAAAAAAAATGTGAAATTATCTCCAAAAATATTGTTTTCGAAAAAACATACAACACTATAATGCCTAAAAGTCCGACCCCTTCTTATTACATTATGTTAAATTACATTTCAAACAGTAATTTTTTATATAATCACGCATTTTCAGAGTAATCGAATAGCTCACTCCAGTTTTTTTTTTTTTTGTTTTAATTCTCGAATTCTGTGTAACAACAAGAAAATTACTTTTTGATTATGTGTCGCTCACTCGAGAATTTAATTTAATTTAACAATCTTATAATAAAACATCTACATCTGCTGCGTACTGATAAAAATGAAATTAAAATATTTATTGTTATCATTAAGAAACAATGAGTCAGTAAATACAACAATGGATGCCAATCAAGTGGTGACCTCTTTTTGGGTAATTTTGGATACAATACACAAAGAATTTTTTTATCTAAGATGGAGGAGATTTCCAGATGGAAGATTCTTTGTGTTTTATATATGCATCTAAAGAAAAGTTTCAGATTTAGTTTCCCTAATTTCATTAAATAATATAAACATTTGTTATTGATATCTTAATATTTTTACATAAAATAAATTAAGGTGGTCTGTGAATTGATAGGACATGATTGACAGTTGGGATGTGAAAAGTGTCAAACGTTATGACACATTTAGAGAACAGGACAAGGAGTTGATGATAGTAGACTCACCAGACGACGCCGAAGGCTCCATAACCAATGGGTCTGTCGGGCTGCACGTCCTGCGCCTGGGTTGCTGTATGTCCGGCAGCTGCAGCAGCTACGGCGGCCGCTGCGGCTGCTGCTGCGGCTGCAGTGTGTCCATGCTGAGGATGGTAGTAATTCTGTGCCGCCGCGGCTGTTAGGATGGCTTGACCGTTGGCCCCAGAAGCTGCTGCACCTCCGGGGGCAGCCCCAGTGGCTGAGGAGCCCCCGGCAGCACCGACACCGCCACCGCCGCCCTGCATCAATGGCATGGACACCCTCGAGTGTCGGCTGGGACCAACTACAGCCATAGATGGGAACACGATGCGGGTGGGTGCTGGATGTCCTCTAACAGGCCCCGTGGTCCATGCCAAGCGCCAAGCGCACGATACAGATGGTCGACAAACACACACAACACACACTCGGATCGCGGAATTTAAACAATGTTCATCAACTGAACATGTTCGGGATGTTCAGCAAAACACACATTCACACACACTCACACCGAGCTGAGATAAAGCCCTCTTTAGTGGAATGAAGTTGACTGACTGACTGGCTTTGCGACAAGCCAGTTGGCGTTGGCGTTGCTTGTCCCCACCATTGCGTGCTAATCTTCGTTTCTGATTGGCTGAAAGTGAGTCACGTGATCAGTCGCGTGCGTTCAGTGCTGCCATCTTTAGGCCAAGTCTACTCTGGCGGCAAATGTACTTTGTATAAATTTATTTTATATCATTTATTCATAAAGAATTCACCAAATAAGAAAAAAATTAATTCGATACTAGAAATAAGTTTAAAAAATATTTATATCCTAATAAAATTAAATAAGAAATTTTATTTATCTAAAAGAAAAATTTATAAATAGGAGCCGAGTGCGCCGTTTATAAGCGGTAAATTTCAAACGATAAAATGTTTGTCTTCTTGATACATTAAATATGGGAAATAAATTTTGGGGAACGAGAATAAGGATTTTTGTTTAGTGAATGTATTTTATTTTTATTTTTTAGAAGTGATCTTCGCTATCTACTGTACTATTAGTAGGAAATAGGAAAATAAGTTGAAAAAACGTAAAAATGAAAATTGTACTTTAAGAAAGTAGCTATAAAATTTGGGAAACAACATTTTATAATAATCCATGGTAGTTTTTTTTAGAAATATGTGGGGATGAGAGGTCTTGTTCAGTCTATATTTTGTTTTTGTATGGACTGAACAAGGCTTCTCAACCCCACTTATTGCTAAATCCTGGGTGAGTGCAAAAAAAATTATTTTTTAGACATTGTAAAAATTATTTGAAATGGAAAAATGATAAATTTTTGATGTAAACATTAATTTAATAATCAATAGACACTTTAATATAAAACATCTAGAGGAACATAGGTTGGATATTACATAGATATTTAAATTATAATAAAGGTACACTGTTTTCAAAATTTCCTGTATAGTTAAATAAATTGGAATTGGAGAATATACAGCTATATATCTCATTTAATTATTTAATAAACTAATAGAAATTTGCGATATGTTACAACTTTGGAAGTTTAAATTATTTAATTATTTGTTTTTTTTTCCAAATAATCAACTCTAATTTAAAGCTTAGGCCCAAATATCATATAAGTACTGAAAATTAAGTTATAAAAGAGATATATCTATTTATTAAAATAATAAGGCTAGATTAAGTAAATATATACTATTTTAGTGTGATTAATTCTAATTAATTATGAAACGTTTTATGAATAAAATTTTGTATAAAAATTGTGTGAATTTATTTACAATTTCTAATGCCAAAAAATAAAAAAATGTTCTTACTATCAAGGGCGTCCGCAGGATTTTTTGCAGAGGGGGGCATGTCACTTCCAGATAAGTTAAAAAAAACGTACTTTGATATTAATAATGTTATACATCTCTTAGCATTTAAAGCTTTCTCACCGCGGCAAGGTGGATGTGTACTGAGAAAGGTCTTTTTTGTATTTTTTTTTTGTTTTATATGTTTTTTTGTATCATTTTAATTTTCCAGAGGAGGGCAAGTGCCTAGTTGCCCCCCCCCCCCCACTGCGGACGTCCATGCTTACTATAATTAAATGATAATAGAGTTGATTATAAAGAGAGTTTAGGCTCAAGGAAATTTAAGCCGGAGAACCATGAAAGTATTTTAAAAACTATGAACAATCCAACTTACAAGAAAATCTCACCAAGTGTAAGTAGAAGGGTACACAATAAATTTCTTTGGGACTCAGACCTAAACAGTCATATTTTGAAAGTAACAAAATGGACAGTTGGATAATCACAAATTATCTTTTATTATTATAATTATTTTAATCGTGTAAAAATTATCTGGATAAAATTCCTCGAAAGGAAAAAGTAAATTTGGATTAAGGAAAAATTTGGGTTGTCAGAGCAGGAAAAGACGGCGAGTGAGATTAGAATACGAGGAATAAAATTTAGAGAAAGGATGTACACGTCACGAACAGTGAGGGTCAATATTAAGTCCCACCCATGCATTTTCTACATGTGATTATTTCATTGTTTTTATAAAAGAAAATGAAAATCTTTATTGGAAATTTTCTTGATTTGAACCATAAAAAATAAATATTTTTTAAACAATGAAATATTTTTTCAAACAATGAAATATCATAAGTTGAAAACGCATGGGTGGGACTTAATATTGATGGGGTTAGACAAAATAATATCAACACCGGACAGATAGACAATATTTATTAATAATGTGTTGAGTCATTATTTGCTCGTAGCAATTTTTACATGTTATTTGGGGGTACTCTAAGATATCTATTCTAAGTTTTCGACCTCGAGGACCCTGTGCTAACTTTGAGGAGAGCGGGGGAGGGGGGTGTTTTTATTTTGTTTTATATCTCGCAAACTAAGCATATTTCGTGAACATAGTACCATAAAAAGTTATAGATCAAATTTGCTAAAATTTGGTTGATAAGACGAATTTGTAGACTAATTATTAACGAAATATGGCCGATCAAAATTAGACAAAGTTTCTCGAAATGTAAATCAAATAAAAACTTTGATCAGCCTAAGTTTTCGACCTCTCAGTTAATATTGGGTCTATATATCTATAATTGTAACAGCAGCTTCCCTCGTCAAGTTAAATGATGGACGGACAAGTTAACTGATAGCTGCTGCTACAATTATATATATATATTGTACTCGTCCGTGAATCGAAATTTTAAATTGAGTCTATAAATTGGTTTTATCGACCAAATTCTAGAAAATTTTATGCTCTACAACTTTGTTTCGAACTATGGTGTACAAAATAAGCTTAGTTTACGAGAAATAAGCGAAAAACTGAAAAAAGTCCTAAAATTTTGAGAGTTTTGCACCCCTCTACCCCCCCCCGCCCCCAAGTTTACACCTAGAGGTCGAAAACTTAGGATAGACATCCTAGAGTACCCCTAAATAATCTGTAAAAATTTCTACAAGCAAATTATTGTTCACAAATTATTAATAAATAAATATTGTTTATATATCTGGTGTTCATATTATTTCGTCCAACCCCTGTGGCAGATATGCAAGAAATTATTTAGACAAATTATATAAGATTTTGTTATTTTGTACTAAAGGGGTTTCTTCATTAAAAGGATAAGTCGCTTAATCAACTTGACCATAGATGTAAGAAATCTATTGTGTATATGAAAATTGGTACAATTTTGTGATTTATCTTTTATTCTTATTATTAGGTGAATTTTTAATTATAGACCACATTTTTGTATTGATTATTTTTTTTTAAATATAAATACTGTGCAACGTTTCGGTCAATCGGGCGCGTAACGGTCGTGACGTTAGTTTCACTTGAGTCGGAGCAAGTGCACGGTACTTGGTAACGACTGCAAAATAAGCAGTCGAAACGTTGTACAGTATTTATATTTTTAATAAATAATTAATAACAAAAATATGGTCTATAATTAAAAATTCACCTAATAATAATAATTCAAACCACAAAAGGTTAAGGAGGGCTTACACTTGGGAGTTTCTACTTGTTAATTTATTTGGTTTGGTAAAGAATTATTTTTGAAATTTAAAATATTGTCAATTTGAAAGTGAAAGTTCAATATAAATTTTGTTCATAATTAGAACACAGATATAAAATATAGACATAACATAATATAGCGTCAAACAAACAGCGTATTGTCCCTTTTAGGGTGTGTAATATATACTCTGAATGTTTGATTGTAAATTTACATTTACCTACATGCTAAACATTCACAGTCTTTGAATATATATATATATATTTTGTTTGTTTATATATCTCTATTTTTAACAACTTACAGTCACATCAATATATATATATATATATATATATATATGCTTCTTCTTTCTTTTCTTTTATTTTAAAAACATTTTTTTTTTTATAATCTATATCGAAACATATCACAGCTAGCATTTGAATATTTATATAAACCACTTAATAAACCTTAGAAACGTTTTTGTTCCAAGTACAATCTGGCCAAAGAGCCTACATATTAAAACGTTTTATATTCAAGTTCAGTATAAAAATATTTTAGTGAAATTGGAATTAGATTAAGTTAAAATATTTAAATAATTTTTTATTTTTTATGAAAAGACAAAGAAAAGAGCACTAATTAAAATTTAATAAAAAAAATAGCTGGAAATAATATAATTACATATAATTATATAGCGAGTCAAAAGGAAAGAGAATAGTTATTTTTGAGACATTAGAAAAAAAAATCAGATTTCGTATATTTTAACTTGAAATTTATAGTAATAATTTAAATTTAAAATAATATTTTTAATTTTATGCTAAGCACATTCTTTAATTTTCACCTTCATTGATATTTATTGGTTAAGTGACTGTTAGTTAAAATGTTTGGAAATTTTAAGGGTAAGCTTTTTATCCCCTTAGCTTAGACCTGTAACATAAAGCCTATTATATTTTAAATCAAAGATGAAACCCAACTAAGTTCCAAATAGGGAAGGCTGCGCTGATATTCCCAATGAGAATTTAGAGGCAAAATATGCTAAATATCAATTAGTTAAAATATACAATTAAGATTCTAATATCTTAACACAAATAAATGGAAACTGATCTGCCAATTTGAACTTGGCATGGCCTATTTCGGGATCAACAAAATGAAATTTGGCCTTTAATTGGAATCCAGATTCCTATTATTAAGAAAAAATGGGATTTTATTCCGTTATCTATAATAAACTAAAAGGCGAAAAATTTTGAAGAAAAAGAAATTTGTTTCAAATTAAGTTGACATCTCATTGATCCTTCAATAATCAGGAGGAGGCTCATGGCTAATCGGATAAGCTGCGGATTACGAATCTAGAGTTGCTATACAACTCGGGTTCAAATCTCACCTGCCGTGAAAATTTTCAAACATTGCCAATGCCTCCTCTCTAAGTGGAGTTAATTCTGTTGAGAGATAGAAAAATTTAAAAAAAAAATGTTTTTTTTTTATAATGACTCAAAATTTCTTCCAAAATCCTTTTGACTAATTTTAGGTACCTTAAAGCAAGGTTATTCACATAGAGTATAGAGCAAATTTAGTAATATAATTTCAATTTTGCAGGAAATTGAAAAATACTAGCCACCTCCCTGCTTGAAAACCAAATTAAAGGACCGCGCCTGAAAAAAGCTGCTATCTGGATCCGCAACCGATGAGAAAAAGCGAATTTTGGAGTTTAGGCTTTCACAGTTGTTATCATTAATAAAAGAATTTAATTGTGGTTTATTTGTAGAAATTACAACGTTTCGGCCACTCATTCTGTGGCCTTCTTCAGGCACAATCCTTCATTTGTGACAACCTTTGTAATCTTAACTGAATTGTACCTGAAGAAGGCCACAGAACGAGTGGTCGAAACGTTGTTTTTACAAATAAACTACAGTTAAACCAAAAATCAAATTCTTTTATTGAGAAAAAACGAAATAAATAGATTTAGATGTAAAATATTTAAGAATTAAAATTAAAATCTTTGGTAAATATTCTTTTCATTGTTTAAACCAAATAGGCTTATTATTTTTTTAATTATCAATATGTGAAAAGCTTCTTTTTTTTTAATTAAAAATAAAAATTATACGATTTACTTTCTTAAATGGCCCATTCCAAAAGCATCGGCTGCTAGAGGCACACTTTGAGAGAAATTGCTTGATGGCTATATGACGCAGGCTCGCGACTAGTTTGCCGTTTTGTTTGTTCGAGGAAAATAAAAGACCAAAAAATGGACTGACCTGAAAAAAGTCAAAAATATTAATATGAAAATTATTAACTGGGTTTGTATGTGACTAACACTCCCCCCACCCCCTATAAACTTTTTCTTAAAATTTCTTATCTAAAATTCATATCATTTTTTTTTTAGTAAATTTTCCCTCGTGGCTCAAATAATCACTCATTTTTTCCTCTTGCGAAAATTATTTGACATTTTTGCTTTTAGTATGTCTCATCCCCTTTTCAAACTCAAAAAATGTTATAAATTCAACTTTGAATTGTAGGGAGGGGTTCTAAATGGCCTTAGATGCCGAAAAATACCTTAAAAAAAAAAAAAAACTTTGAATTGTTACGTCAGCTTAGAGAAACCCCCGGTCACAATTAGTAATTTATTGGCCAGAACCCCCCCTCCCCCCATCACGTTAAGTAATATGTGGTCGAACCCTTATATAAAACCACCACATGCGTTTTCCCACATGGGTAAATAGGTAAATGGGAAAATATGTCTGGTTTTCTTTCCTGCTTTTGAATGTACAAAGAGAAGAGAGGAGAGAATAAGGGAGGAGGATTACTTTGAGAAGGTTCAGTGAAGTAATACTTACAAAGTTGATGTTAGGAAAGTTCAAATCCAGTGTTGCTTGAGACGGCATATCTAAGTTTTTCTCGAAGTGTGCTCTTTCTCTGATAATTTGGCAACTTTAGCAGATTAAAACATGTCGAACTAGTGGGAAGGCGATGTTGCGGATCTTTTTTACGAATTGTAAAAAATCCTCGAATTACGGAACCTATTGTGTCGCCTGTGTCCTCGTCATCGCCAACTTCAACACATCGAATCGAGAATGGAGGTTCCAAATGTGCAAATCCAAGAAGTGGTGGCTTCGAACAACTCGTAACAAACTGTTGAAAAAGAAAATTAAATTCACTTTGAATTTATACAAGTTAATCAAGTTTATATGTAGTTTTACGAATGGATTTTTTTAAGAGAATAAGAGAATGAAATAAAAAAAAAAAAAAAAAACGCCCACCCCTCTCATGAACATTACCAAGGGGCTAGAAAGCGTTCAGGCTGTGAGGGCATATGCGCGGGGACATAGCTATCCAGTGAGACTTAGAAACTAGCCATTAGGTGCAGTGGCGAAACCAGGATTTGCTCCTGGGGGGAGGGGAGGAGGGCTGAAGCCCTAACCTCAAGTTAATTAAATTTTTACAGGTCATTTGGGGGTACTCTAGGATGCCTATTCTAAGTTTTTAACCTCGAGGAGGCTGTTCTAATTTGAAGTGGGGGGGGGGAGCAATAACTTCAAAAATTTTGGATTTTTTCAGTTTTTTGCTTATATCTCGTAAACTAAGCATATTCTGGGCACCATAGATCAATACAAAATTGTAGAGCATTAAATTTGCTTAAGTTTGGTACATAAAAAGAATTTGTAGACTCAATATTAACCAAGATACAGCTGGTCATAATGTAAAAAAATATCCGAAAAACGATTACATGAAAAAAATTCCGAAGTAATGAAATTTTAACACGATATTTGGGACTACTCTGGGATGTCTATCATAAGTCCTCGACCTCCAGGACCCTGAGCTAACTTTGGAGGGAGAGTGGGGGTCAAAAACCTCAAAAATCTTGAACTTTTGTGAGCTTTCCGCTTATATTTCGTAAACTAAGCATATTTTGACGATCAAAGTCTGATGCAAAGCTGTAGAGCACTGCTTCACTAAAAGTTTTATATCTAAGAGAAAGTAATAATATTAATTAATAATTAAGGTCATTTTCTGATTGTGGTTGTAATTTTTTAATACCTTAAGAAATAATCGTCGTTCGTGATCATTAAAATCTCTATCCAAAATATCCCAAAGCCAGCAGACGACTCGATGAGAATCATGAAAACCTCCATAATATTGAGTGTGACGGCGTAAATCACGCAAATCAAGAGGAACGTTATCACCAGAGATGAGGCGCTGTAACTAAAATATAAAAATAAAAAATGTATTAATAAAGAAAATCAATTATTTGCCGAGTATAAATAAAAAGTATTAAAAAATCTCGTGATGATGCCAGACAAATTTCACTTAAAATTTTTTAATATTTTATTTCATTAAATTTAAAATTAACAGGGAAAATTAAAAAAAGTGAATGGAAATTTTGGGATTATCCAAAATTGTTTCCTGAATATGGGCCTAGTGATAAGTGTTCTAAATATTTCTATCAATAATTTGTTGTAAAATGGAAAAAACAAAATGAGTAGCTATTAAATTACCTCGGGAGTAGAGAAAAGACTTAGCCATTCTGGATTTATAATGGAACGGAATCCTCGAATGAACGCTGCAGTTTGTTCTTTAATTTGAGTGTGCATACGAAAGTGTGCCATTAAATGAATATAATTAATTCTGAAAAGAAAAATATGAAAAAATTCTTAATAAAAAAATAAAACAAAAAATAATCCAACATTTTTAAATTAAATAATCTATAAAGAATTATATATATCATGTGTTGGTCCATGAGGTAATTATGAAAAACATATAACCAAGTATTTATTAATTTAAATAAGCGATCTATCATAATTTAAATAAGCGAGTGCGTACTGTGGTCCAACAGTAGGGCATGTGTTGAGCGTAAATCGACAAGATCCGTGGTGCAACTCCCGGCGGTACCTACATTTTTCGCTTATTTAAATTAATAAATACTTGGTTATATGTTTTAAATAATCTATTTTTGCTAGAATAATAAATTAGAAAGAGCTAAATATTCATTTTTATAACATTTTTCCATACATAATTAGTTATTTATAAGATTATATTAAACACTTGTATTAGTTTAAGCATAAGATTCTAATAAATAGATCATCAAATATTGATGAAAATAATCTGATATTAAAGTGAATATTGTTTTTCTTGAAGAGCAATGCAATCGAAATTACGCCTATAATGCTCCAATAACAAGACTACATAGACTGGGTAACATTTATTGTGATCAGGTGGACTTTTTCCATTCGAACATTAAGAAAATGAAGGCTGTTGTGTTGTGACGGTTGGCAGGGTTCTGACTCATTTGGCTTTTGAAGTGCATTGTGCTTGATATTTTATTGAAATTGTTGTACTTATATTGGATAGTCTGTTTTTTTTTTCTCTAACCACCTATTTTGTTATTTTTTTTTTATTGTAAATACATTTGTAAACTGGGCGTGACCCGTATTTAATTAAATAAATAATTAAATAGTGTGTGAGAAAATCAGATATTTGGAAAAATGCAATTAATTAGGATCACCACTGGGAAAATTAGATGTCAGTTCAACTCAAGATCTACAAGACAATGTTTCAATGTAATAGCCGTAATACTGCAAATTAGATACAAGAGAAAAATACGTTTCTGTTGAAGTATATACATAATTCGATTTTCAGAAAATAAAACTCAATATTCACTGGTGCCAGAGATGTATCGCCTGCTGAGAATCATAGTGGCGAAAGTCTGAAATTAAACAATTCGAGAAAAGGTGTTTGAAAGTTTTATAAATATATACATTTAAAAACCTCGGCATCAAATGAATAAGACAGAATAAATAAAAAAGAATGGGAATATATCTTCGCCACTTTGAAACTCAAAAGAGAAGAAGTTTTAACAACTTTTGGTATGCTTAACTCAAAAATTTTCGGACTTTTCTATGATTCTCACCAGGCGATATATACTGTATATATATACTTTTTATATATATATATATATTTTTTACAGATAAATTTCGCTTACTTGTTTTCGTTTGTGACAGGAATTAGTTTTCCCCCAGGAATCAGTTCGTGTGTTATTAATTTACCTAAACAATCTTCATCTACCGAAAAGGTCAAATCAAGTTCGTGAACATCACCCTAAGAAACAAAAAAAAAAAAAAAATGATTATAAATACATGTTTTAGACAAGTGCATACTCTACAGTAGCTGGTCTTATTCATTTTTTCCTTAAGAATATTAAAATATATACCTGTAAATGTTTTATGAATGTAAGACTTCTATAAAGATCACGATCTAGAGATGGCAATTCATCCATTGAACTATATAATGCTTGGTGTTGTTGTCCCAGTAGTTGGGAAAGGAAAAATGAAGCGAAAGGAACATCCACCACGATACCCTATAAAAATGGATGAAATAACTTTAGATATATGATATTTAAATAGCTGGAAATATACTATGAAAGGATGTGGAAATGCAAGGCAGCCAAAAATAAAATTCTCTAGATTCTCGGCAAAATTTATTCGCTCATTTTCAGTGAACAATTCTTTTGAGAGGGAGTCTTTGTAATTATACATAGTTGGTATTTGATTCTACTACGTATTCTATTTAATTAAATGATATGATAATAAATGAGTTCAGCTCAGGGACCCACATCTTGTAGATACAGTGAGGGTCAATAAGTCCCATTCATGCGTTTTCTACTTGTGACTATTTCATTGATTTTATAAAAGAAAATGAAAATATTTATTGGAAATTTTCTAGGTTTGAACCATCATACTATATAATATTTTTTTAAAAACAATGAAATAATCACAAGTAGAAAGCGAATGGGTGGGAGTTAATATTGTCCCTCACTGTACGTGGACGGCGACCACAAGCTGCCCTAGCTGGGATTTGCAGTAATTTTGTTCTTTGCATGTCAGTCTCTTCTTTTCTATATTTTCTACAGGCGTCATGCCGTGCGACGGGCCGGCCTGTCCTATTCCCGCTCGCAAAAACCCATGACTGCTGACCCCGTACCGCGGGATTAAGGCGTAGAAAGAAGAAGAAGATGATAAATGAGCTTAAAAGTTTTTATGATATAAAAATTTGCTATTTTCATAGGTCTAGATACAATCAAGTAATCACAGCAATGGCATTACTTGATTGCAGGGCCATTCCGTGCGGAGGAACAGAATGTGCATTTGCACGAGACGGATAAATGAGGGGGAGGGGGCGGCACGAAGGAGAAAAAATAACGAAATTTAAAAAATCACTGTCAAAAGCGTAGTGATAAAATCGAATAAACCAAATCATATACTACATACTACAACAATAATACTTTTATTTGCTTTACAGTTTAATTTTAAATAAAATTTTTAGTCAAATAATTATCAGTTGCCCAATTTATAAATACATTTTGTGCCTTCAAATAAAACAATGATTGAGGGCAGGTTAGGTAAGGAGAAGGGGGCGGGAGGCGCCAAAAGGGAATCGAAAGTGTTTTACTTTTGGCTGCCTGCACTTCCACATCCTTCCATGAAATGAACTTAATTAAGAGCACTTTATTGGAATGCTCACCTCTAGTGGAAAGAGATATTCACTCTTATGTTATCTCTAAGGGTTAATATTTAATCGTAATAGAAGTTGGGAATTGGTTTTGAGAGTTTTATTGCTAAATTAAATTCTATAATTTAGCATCCTCGCAGTCATTCCAGGAGGATGTCAAATAGAGTGACGAACAAGACAAGACAAGAGATGTCAAAAGAGTGCTTAGTATCTCGTTGGCAACTTTTCGTCAAAAAAGTATATATATATATAACCATTGTAAGAATTCAGTGATAACTAGTTCAATCTTTAAAGTAAAGTAAAATTATTTTCTGACTCACTTCATAAACAGCTTTACCAAGCATTCGGCCAACAAATTCAAAAAGTTGAAGGTGGTTATCTTGAAGATATGAAGTTGGTGAAGGATAAAGTCGTTCTTCACTAGTAACACGAAACAGATTCAACGACGGATCAAAAACACGTTTTATAGTTTCTTCTAAAAATTCTATAAGAAAAAGAAAATTATTTAAATTAAAAAAAAAAATCATTATTTTTGTCATTTAATCAACCTTTAAAAACACCATCTTGGTCAATGCCTGCTTCATCGAGTCCTTGTTCATTTATGAAGCGAACCCTAATTACGCCTTTAAGGGCTTGCGGTGGAAGGAGTGCAAGTTGTCGATAGCCATCTTCTACAATTCGTGATCTGTTTCATCATTCCAGAGTTATTAATTATGGCGAAAAATAAAATAATGAAAATTTTTTGAAATTGGAAAAATACACTTTTTAATTCAAAATATAAATTTACCGATGAACTGTAATAAGCGTTGAAGTGGCACTTGCACAGGCTGATTCAGTTAGGCCCAGAACGGTTTTTTCATTGGCAACATATTTTCTAAATAATTGAACACGTTCATTATGTGGAATTATATGAGGCATTTTTTGTAAAAGAGTCTGAAATAACAAATTATAAATATTATTAATAAAACAAAAATTTTAAAAATTTGGTGCGGTTGAGTCGAAATTTACATGCAAATCCCTTTAGGGATTTAACATTGACTCTATGAAAGGAATAGCCGGAAAATGAATTTGAAAAATGTGAAATACTACATCAGTAAAGAGTACTTCAAATAATTTTCAAGGCAAAATGAGAATATACATTTTAAAGAGCGTCTAAAAATTAGTTGATTTATGAATTTTAATTTTCAAAATCGTTAGAGCCAATTTTGAGAAAATCGAAAAAAACTGAAAAAGTACTTCAGTAAAGTACTAGTACTTTTTGGCCGATTTTGTTCAAAAGTTTATTTTGAATGTCCGTGAGGGTACTTAACTTAAATATAAAATTTCAATCTAGTAGCTCAATTCCTCCATGCTTAAAATCGTTAGAAACACAAAGTCAGACACACAGACAGACCAATTTGCGGGACGCACTTTTTTGGACTCAGGGGACCTCAAAACATGTATATCCATCAATATTTCATCATGGAAAATTTGACGCAATACTTTCTCTCTATATATTACATATATAGATAAGAGAAAGTAAAAATTAAATTTAATCAAATGTTTGCTCTTTAATTCAGAAATCTATTATTGAGTTTATTCTACCCAAAGAGGTTTTATAAACAAAAGGTACCTGAATATTTTTCTTCCCTTTGTCTAAATCATTAATAAAGGTGCTAACTCGCACTTCTTTGATAAGCCAGTGGTTGTCCGGGGTATATGTTCGTCGGCAATCACGTCGATAGAGTACCATTAAAAGAGTATGAGCCATGGTAAAAAGAGAATTTGTGTGAAGGGTTTTTACATCTGAAGATTAAACAATCAGAACAATAAAAATAGAGTAGAGTTTAAAAATTAAAAAGAATAATCACCAAAAAGATTTCCATTGACAGCTTTATAAAGAAAATTATTAAGAAAATATGCCATTTGAGTAAAATCACTTAATTTAAAAGGTTTTTGTTGTTCATACATTTCTAAATCATCTAAAATCCTGAAATAGCAAATTAATGTGAATAATCAATTTCTATTGATTGGTAACTAAAAGAAGCAACTTACGTGACATAATGGGTCATGCAATCACAGAAGAGCACAAGCATATTTAGTTCTGGGGAAGCACATTTTGTTTGAGTTGCCAAAAGCTCTAGGAAAGCTTTCAATCCACAATGTGGTCCGAGAGTGGACAAAAATTGCCATAAATTATATAGGATGCGGTCTTGATAACAAAGTCCTAAAAAAAAGTATTTATTTGATTGTTTTTGAAAATGAAATTTCATTATTCTTTTGTCAAATAAATAAACAAGGAAGGAAGCAAACAAAATTAGATCTTAAAAAAGATCAAAAATATATATATATATATATATTTTTTAAATAAAAAACACACTTTTTTCCCATTCACACACGCAGTCTTTACGCTAACTTAGGCTTTAGACGATACCCATTTTTTGTAAATATATCAATTGGGGGTCCAGGCATTCTAATTTAAGCCATTTGAATACCAAATGGCTTAATTAAGAATCCCTGGACCCCATATATATATCCAAATCGACGAAATTGTTTATTTCATGAAATCGGCAATCTCAAAGCCACTATTTCGAACAAATATAAGTAATGTTCAAAGCATAGGCGTAGTCACGGGGGGATTTTGGGGTTCAAACCCACCATGGGATCCAAGCCATGACTAGATATTTAAGCTCTACAATACAAATTATATTTCATATGGGGTAAGAGAAAGTAAAATGTAATAATTTACTCTAGCTAAAAAAAAAATAATCTAAAACTTTGAAAAAATTTTCTTGAACCTCCCCCACCAAAAATTTCTGGATATGTTTATGGTGCAAAGTCTAAATTAATTGAAGAGACATACTATGTTGGTTATTTGTCTTTTATTAGTGGAAAACTTAATACCAGTATATGCTTTAACCTGGATTCTGCTCAGATGAAAGATTATAAAGTTTTGTTATATGTGATCACAATATTCTTATATCTTTAAAAGAAAAAAATCAAGAGGCTGTATATATATAGATATTTATAAACCAGGTAATAATACAGTTTTGGCATATATAACAAAAAATTTTATAATTTCAGGCCTTGAAAATGGATCATAAGAACCGAAACTAGGTTAAATGCGCATAATGGTAGACCAAATTAATCTTTCCACTAATAAAAGACAAATAACCAACATTATATGTCTCTTAAATAAACTTCAAAAAAAAACAAATAATTCTTTAAAATTTCACAGAAAATCATTAAATGTCATTAATTTAACCGAGAAAATGTTTTTTATTGTATTTTACTCACTTTAATAAATAAAAAGATGTTTTCAAAGTAAATGTATAAAAAATCAATCTTAAAATTTTTTTTAAAATAATAATATATGGCTTATTATAATACCTGTTAGAATATCGAGTTTAAGTTGGGTTAGTGTCGAAAGAGCAGTTTGGTAAAGGGAACAAAGAAGGGCGATTTTGGTGCATTCAGAGGAGCCGAGACGGCGTTGATGGCCTTTAGCAGCAGCTGCAGCCGCTGCAGCTGCTCGCGTTGCTCGATGATCTAAAGCGCGACGAAGCAGATTCGAAGCTATGTTGGGTTGAGCGCTTGAAGGCTAAATTTATCTAGTTCAAGTTATACTGTTATTAAGAAAATAGAATTTACATTGTTTTTTAAATGATCACCTGAGGACTTTCATTTCCTTGAGATTCATTAATTGGTTCCACTAACTCGGCAAGACTTTGTCCAAGGAGAACGGAAACCATCGGACCACTCCATAAAAGATATAACTGAGTCTGAAATTGAATTTATTAAATAAATAATTACAATAGTTTTATTTTTTATAAAATACCATCAAATACCTTAAGATGGGGCATAGCATCCTGTAGGGCTGAATCCATACTTTGAGCAAACCAGCCAAGTACAGGATGCCAATGAGTTAGATTTGATTGTTTATTTACCACGTAATGTTGACAGCTTTCCAACAAACGTGTTATAACAAGCTGTAAGAAAATTTAAAAAAAAAAATAGTAATTTTATAAAACTAAAAAATTTATAAGCAATAAATTATCAATGTGTGATATGGATATAATACATAATCAGTATCGGATTAAGAAAGATCTTTCGTCTTGGCAAAACTCAATTTTTATAATATAGGCCTATAAGAAGATATAAAGCTAATTTATTTTCTCGATATATAAAGAAAAAAATTTGACATTTTTATTAAAACGTCGGCCGAGAAATTAAAAAAAAAAAAAAAAGGTACGTATGGTCACCCTGTATATATGCGAGGATGTTTTCTCGATTACATTAAGTCGCGTTAGTTGTTGAGATTTACATATATATATATATATATATATATATATATATATATGGGAAAGGGGTCACAGGAAAACTACAAGACTTGTGCAGTCAAATTTTATTCACGGTTGACGGTTCGGCCGTAGGGCCAACTATATATGATTCTAAGGTAATCTAGTGAGCGATATATATAAAATTCTAAAGAAAGGAACAAGAACAAATAAAATCTATTCCTAACGTTATAAAATGAACTTAAAATTAGATAATCTTAAAAATTAAAACATAAATTAAATGATAGTTGAAGAAAGCAAACAGATTTTTATTTTTCAGAATATTTATTTAATCTAATGGCGATCGATTTCGTCACGGGGACATCGTCAGGCCAGCTGGAATTAAAATTTACAATTAATTCCAGCTGGCCTGACGATGTCCCCGTGACGAAATCGATCGCCATTAGATTAAATAAATATTCTGAAAAATAAAAATCTGTTTGCTTTCTTCAACTATCATACCTCAAATTCACAATGGCAACAGAAATAGAGCAATATATTCAACATAAATTAAATATTGAAAACTGATAATTTACCGTAAATGTAGGATAGTAAAGACTTGGAAGAGCAGTATCTCGTTGCAAATAGGCAGAATGGATTATATTAGCCAATAAACAGAGAGCGTAATTACCCTCAAGAGTATTAAAGACAATCCTTGTATTTTGTTCAGTATCAAGTAGATTCAATGTTTTTGATAAAATTTCGTGAGTTGCCAAAATATTAATCACCTGTAAACAAATTTATAAATTTATAAACGAAAAGAGATATTCATTTATGAAAAATTGTTTTAAAATTAAAAGTTATTTATTAAAATATATATATTTTTAGTGGATACCTCAGGAGAAATTGTGTTAAGATGTAGCAGCAATCCAGGAATGCTCATTATATGTATTAAAAACATTGTCATTAATTTTTCAGTAAAGCCTGAAGAAATAAGGGGACGAAGAGCAAGTGTCATCAAAGCTGACAACGCTACATGTTTGAGTGTCACTTTTGCACGTCCAAGACCTCGTAAAAGAACTGACTGTAAATAAAAATATTAGAAATTTTATTTAGAAGAAAGATAATGTTGATTTTTATGAGAAAGTAAGTGATCATTCAAGTTGTCATTTGGGCTATCACAAATTGGGCTATTAATTTGTTTTTAGTTATCTCCTACTACAGAACAAGACAATATTTTTAGAGGATAAACTCAGAATCGTCCCCATGATCCAGTGCATAGATATGATTTCTGAGCTTATCCACTCCCTCTTCTACTAAAATACTCACTCTTAGAGTTAAATAGAATCCTCTTGTAAAAAGATGTCCCATAACATTGGCACAAAGTTGATTCATTCCCGGCTTTAGAATTTCCATTTGTTTGCTTCTCAAAACTGCCCAAGTGTTAGTCGCCGTAAAGGCTACTAAAGTATGTAAGTGTAATAAAACAGCTCGCATATCAGAAGGTAAATCTGGCCTAAGATCTTCTAAATAAAGACAGCATCTCCAGAGAATAGCTTTCATATGTGATATCCATCTTAAAGAATGTTCCTTATTTAAGGCAACGCCAATATAACTTAGTTTAGTTGATTCTGATTCTAAACTTGCCACTAAGTATCTGAAATAATAAAATATTTGATAATAAACAATCATTTTTTTTAAATTAAAATAGTTGACTCTCAAGTATGGTATTAAAGATTAGGGATTACCTGCAAAGAGCTTCAAATCGTTGTTTATCTCTATCTTTTTTCCATATTAAAAGTAATCGACAAGTTGTTTGATAAATTTGCAATGCAGGCTTAAGGTCAGTCACTTCTTCCTCTGGAATAAGCTCATCAAATTCATATCTAAGAAAAGAAGAGAGAATATGATTAATCGATTGGTGTAATATTTTCACCCGATTCATTGAATCCATGTCTTAAATGATAGATTCTCTAACTGGAGACAATAATAATAATAAAGAAATAAAACTATTATAAATAATTCATATCTAATTAACGAAAAAATGCACATGATGTGATGAAAAGATAGAATCATCCGTCTAGTTAATGAGAATTTTATTCGTTGGGGACCAAATTTTTGAATATTCTGTCTTTTAATATTTATAAATATATTTGAAGAAAATAATGTTAAGAACTTACAGGATTCTTTCGGTGAATGTTTTTCTTGCAAGCCAGGCTCTTATATGAGACTGTATTATAATCGCGGCTGTTTCTCTTTTCTTTTCAAAAGCTCTCTCTTGTCTAGCTGCTTTGGTTTGTTCGAGAAAATTTCCTTTACTGGATTCTGAATTAAACATTTTTTAATTCGTTTATATATTCTGGAAGAAAAGTTAAGAATATTGTCATTAAATGTCAAACTTAAAAAAAATATTTTTTATTACCTAATTAAAGATTAACTTAAAATAACTCCTTCATGTCATGATCAAATGTATTATGGTTAATTTATAGAATTTTTTTTGATTATTATTAATAATGATTTATTAATTAAAATAATTTTGACATTTGGGAAGATGGTTGTCCTTCGATAGCGCTCCTTGTGGCCACTTTAGGAACCTTCCTTGAAACACGTCAAAAAGATTGCAATAAAAATATGACAGCACCGCCTCAATCGGCGTATGAATATAAGAAATTTTAATTAATTCTAGTTAAACAATTAATTTTTAAATAATAAATTATAAAATTAAATAAAATTTTAATAAATATGCAGTTTAAAAACTAAAATAATACAAAAGAACGACACTTGGTTGCCGCTTCCGTGTCAGGTGATTTTTGGCGCCCGCGCGCCAGCTCCCTCGCATGAGGTATAAAAAACAGTTAAGAATAAAAAAAAAGTGCAGAAAGTGGATTTGAACTCGCGAAGTTTGGTTACGTGAGAATAGAAAAAAATATAGATTTCTTGACGACGAATTAACCGCCTGAGCCACACTTTATATAATTGCTCTTGGGAAATATAAGCCATATAAGAAACAAGAAATAAAAGAAGTATTAAAAAAATTTTAATATTCCACATATGATATATCATTTTTCTTTACTTTTTATGCGGATTAATAATTTATAATCAAAATTCCAAAAGGATGCATAGTTTTCAAATAATTCAATGGACAAACGTGAGATTGTTTATGCCTTGATGTAATTAAACCAAAAACTCTATCTAACATATGATACATGTTATTAATTCTTGAATTCTCCCTGATTCTAAAGAACTAAACCCCTTTTAATTATATGATCTAATTTGGGAGTTATTGGCGATCAAAGTTAAGACTATTTTCGACAATGACATCAACAGTCAATTTTCTATATTATCGAAAAACTTATTTAGCATTGTTTGATTAAAACCAAATTTTTACCAGAGATTTATAATTAAAAAATGAGTTTTTTTCTAAAGTTTCATTGAGATTGGTAAAGAAATAAATAAAATATTGACTATTTTGTAAATTGAGTTTTAGATTTCGGGAACCCGGATGGGTAAAGAGAGCCGTCTATGAACCGGGTCTAGGCTTGCAACTGAGATCCCAAATTCTAAAACTCAATTTACAAAAGAGTTAATATTTTATTTATTTCTTTACCAATCTCAATGAAACTTTAGAAAAAAACTCATTTTTTAATTATAAATCTCTGGTAAAAATTTTATTTTATAGAAGCATAAAAAGATGAAATCAATCAATTTGGCAATTATTTCAAATGATGGGAGAGCATCAATTTGTTTTTTCTAATTCGACCGGCGCCCAGAGTGCAGCCAGGGAGCCTCGCTTCACTCTTGTCTAGGCTTTTCTTCACGCGCAGATTCGATTTTCAAAAAGTTGCTAAATCTCTCTTATTTTTCGTTGGATTTGTGGAAAAATGCAAAACTGGTCTTTTCGATCAATTATAAAACTATAGACATTTTTTTATTTAACTGCGACCACATAAAATGGGGGTTTATTAATTGCCTTTTACATCTTCAAATTTTAACTGCCGCCTTAATTTTCTAATTAAACTAATTTATTGTTTTTTAATTAAATAAACACATTTATGGCCTTGATATTGATTTAATAACTTAGTATATAAAATATTCAAGCAAAAACAATGAAATTTTAGTCTCAAAACGTTCTGAAAATGATTAAAAATTGATTTTCCAAATTTATTTTGACATATAAATAAATAAATATATGGGGCATTCCACGCCAACTCGACCACTTTTGAACCCGACCATTTTTGATTTGGCTGAAACTTTGTCATCTTTTTATACCCTATTGAAAACGTGTCTGAGAATTTTTTCAGATTTTACGACCCAGCCAAAAAAAAGTTATAGCATTTTCAAAAAACATCCATTTTTTTTTAAATAACCGTAAAACTGTCAAAAATTAACTTATCGGGACGTTTTTTTTTTTTTTTTATTTTTGTCTTTATATGTTCTTTTCAGAAATAAATATGACAAAATTTTACAGATTCATCTTGAACGTTTTTTTTGACATTTTCCGAAAAAAGCAAAAATTTCGGGATGAATGACACTTTTTTTAAATAAATAAATATTTTCTCGATTTTCATCACCTCTAACCTTTTTTTTATTTTTTCTTCAATTTTCTGAATCTCAGTCAATCCTGAAGATTTGCACCTCATATAAATACGGAGAAAAAAAATTTTTTTTTCAAAAATAAAAAAAAAATAGAACGCGAAATAATCCCACTCTGAAATTTTCAGAGCATTTGTAGAAAAATCAAAGTTTTTTATAAAAAAAAAAATTTAAAAAAAGTGTCATTCATCCCGAAATTTTTGCTTTTTTCGGAAAATGCTCAAAAAAAACGTTCAAGAGTGAATCTGTAAAATTTTGTCATATTTATTTCTGAAAAAAACATATAAAGACAAAAATTTAAAAAAAAAAACGTCCCGATAAGTTAATTTTTGACAGTTTTACGTTATTTAAAAAAAAAAATGGATGTTTTTTGAAAATGCTATAACTTTTTTTTGGCTGGGTCGTAAAATCTGAAAAAATTCTCAGACACGTTTTCAATAGGGTACAAAAAGATGACAAAGTTTCAGCCAAATCAAAAATGTCGGGTTCAAAAGTGGTCGAGTTGGCGTGGAATGCCCCATATACATATATTGGGGTCCATGCATTCTTCGCCAATATATTAGAATTCAAGATTAATTAGTATTGGAAGTTATTTTTTTTTCATCAGCACTGAGGGTTTAATAAAAGAAAATATTTTTTTTTTTTATATAAAAAACATCCACACTTTTTTCTCACATTCACACAGTCTATTCGGCAACTTAGGCCATTTAAGACTTTTAACGATAGCCTCGTATGTTTTTAATATATCTATTGAGGGCCCAGGCATTTCTTGTACTTAAGCCATTTGGTATCCAAATGCCTTAAATAAAATCATCGGACTGCCTGGGGTCCGAACCCGCGACGTTTGGTATAGAAGGTAGGCACGCTACCATGGGCGTAACTAGAGAATTTGGCTGGGGGGGCCATGGGTCCAGCTGTCCTCCGGAGGGCCTGGAAAGCCCTATATTTTCTCAATTTTTCTTGGAGCAGGGAGCTTTCTAGGGGGGGGGGGGGGAGCACGAACCTTCTGGGGGGCCATGCCTCCCCCGGCACCCCCTAGCTACGCCCATGCCTCTCCCCCTCTAACGCATTACGTAATATGTGGACAACCCCTAAGGTATTTATTTAAAATTTATATAATATTCGTTTATTTAATAAAAATTGGGAGTGCGGAGATTGCTAATAAAGAGAAATAAAAAAAACAAAAAAAAAAAAACCTGTTTGAAAATTTTATAAACAGATAAAAGGGAAAATTTCAGAGAATATGGAACGATAATTCTTTTTACTGTCATTTGATTGGTTGAACGGATGGTTAGATTAAAGAAAAAATATATTTTTAATTATTCAATTTTAGTTCCATGTTAATATTCTCTAGGAAATTCTAAACTCATTACAAAAAATCCGATGCGAATTGGATGCGGGGTTGCCGAGTTATAGACAATTGAATTATCAAAATTTTATTCATTTCCAACGTTAATTATTTCCAGCTCTTAGTTTGGCCAAAGGAGGGGAGGGTCGTGGGCAGCAGGTTCTCCCACCCCACCGCTCTGATTGTTGATGAGGAGAAAAGCGCCAGGCGCCTCTCCCCCTTCCTCTCTTTTCTAAGAAAAATGATTTGTCTTTTTAAAAATAATACATTTAATAGCTTTTTTTTTTTGACATTTCCAAGAATTATAAAAATTGAAAGAGAAAAAAAAAATTAATTAAGCAGTCAGAGAATATTGCCAAATAAATGATAGTTATATATTTAGATGTAAAATCTTTCAATTCTTCATCATCACATGGATGTTATATTTATTTGAACACAAGCGATATTTCCATCTTGTATTACTGTAGGGTAGTTAAATATCAAAGTGTTAAATTTAATTTAGATGAAATGATTTGAGTACTTCAAACAATTTTCGCAAAATATTACTGATGTACTTTTTAAAAGGGCATCTAAATAATTGATTTATATGAATTTTAATCTAAAAAGTAAAAGATTTAAATTCGGCTACCATGGCAACCATTTCTCCTCTTTCCAATGAAGAAAAAGAGTAAAGTGGTCTTCAGAAGATTTCAACGGCAAAATGAGAATATACATTTTAAAGAGCATCTAAAAAATAACGTTCTGAAAATGATTAAAAATCGATTTTCCAAATTTATTTTGACATATTAATTTTTACTTTCTCTTAAAATTCAAAAATCAATTATTTTTACTTTTTCGTATAGAGAAAGTATTGTAATCATAAAAAAATTCGACTTCGAGATTTTGATGTTTTTCCACGTTTTAGATCTCCCTGAGTCAAAAAATACCATTTTGGGCATTATGTCTGTGTGTGTGTGTGTGTGTGTGAACACGATTGCTTAAAAACCAAATCAGCTAGATGGATGAAATTTGGTATATGCTCCTTAAACTAAAATTGTAGATTTCTATCAACTTTTGAAGTAAATACGCCACTTGGAAGTAGTACTTTACCTAATAAGTTTTTTCAGAAATTTCGAAATTTTTAATTACTTTGTTATATTATGATAAAATACTCAATTTTAAAAAGATTTTATTCTTTGACATTTTTCCTAATACTGAATAGTTTTTGAAATAATCAACGAAGAAAACGACATTTTTCGTAAACTTTGAAAAGAAAAATCAAAGCAAAATCATACAGGTGTCATTAAAAAACATTTTTTTTTTTTTAAACACACTTTTTTCTCATTCACTCTCACATTTACACACACATACATACAGTCTTTTCGGCATCTTAGGCCATTTAAGACTTTTACGATAACCGTTATTTAATAATAGACTTACATATTTATTTGGGGTCCAGGCATTCTTATTTAAGTCATCTGGTATTCAAATGGCTTAAATAAAATCATCGGACTGCCTGGGGTTCGAACCCGCTGATGATGATTTTATTTAAGCCAATTGGATACCAAATGGCTTAAATAAGAATGCCTGGACCCCATATATGTATATTAATCTCTATAACGAATATCGTAAAAGTCTTAAATGGCCTGAGTTGCCGAAAAGACTGTGTGAATGTGTGTGACTGTGAGTGTGAATGAGAAAAAGTGTGTTTTTCAAGAAAAAAAAAAACAGTGACCCCCCCCCCCCCAAAATGTAAGGCTAGGACCGCCCTTGGCACCAGGCCACCGGACCCTCGATCTGCACCAATAAAAGTAAAGAAGTGTGTTGGTGCAAAAAAAAAAAAATAATAATAATAAACTCCTCTCCGGGTAAATCATTGGAAATTTATCATATAAATTATATAAGAAAATCTTTATAATTGAATTAAATATCTGATTTGTGCTGCACTCTTGTGGAAACTTTAAAAATTATACTTATAATTCTAAAAGTCTCCACAGGGTCGCAGCACTGATCAGCCTGAGATATGCAGGGACTCAAGCCTAACCTGAGCTAGATATCCTCTTAATTTATATGATTGATTTCCAATGAAAGATACCCAGAGATCAAAAACAGAGAGTAGGTTTTTTTTTTGGCGCCAACACACTCCTTTAATATTCTATTCTCCTGTTCGCTCCTGTTACAAAGACCATATTTTTAATACAAATTTATTAAAAAATTAAATTAAAAAAAAATATGAAGAATATTTATTATTGATTGATATTCATTATATAAATTTTAACAATTAATTAATTATATTTGTTAACAATTCTAATATTTCACATATGATATTTTTCTTTACTTTTTATGCATTTCTAATTTTTTATGAATTTCTAATCAAAATTTCAATAGCCTTCATAGTTTTCAAATAATTCAATGGGCAAACGTCAGATTGTTTATGCCTTGATGTAATTAAACCAAAAACTCTATCTAACATATGATACATGTAATTAATTCTTGAATTCCCCCTGATTCCAGAGAACTAAAGCCCTTTTAATTATATGATCTAATTTGGGAGTTATTGGCGATCAAAGTTAAGCTTATTTTCGACCTTAATGACATCAACACTCAATTCTATATTATCGAAAAAGTTTATTTAACATTGTCAGATTAAAACCAAATTTTTACCAGAGATTTATAATTAAAAAATGAGTTTTTTCTGAAGTTTCATTGAGATTGGTAAAGAAATAAATAAAATATTGACTATTTTGTAAATTGAGTTTTAGAATTCGGGATCCCGGATGGGTAAAGAGAGCGCTCTGTGAACCGGCTCTAGGCTTGAATCTGAGATCCCAAATTCTAAAACTCAATTTACAAAATAGTCAATATTTTATTTATTTCTTTACCAATCTCAATGAAACTTTAGAAAAAAACTCATTTTTTAATTATAAATCTCTGGTAAAAATTTGGTTTTGATCAGACAACACTAAATAATCTTTTTCATTAATATAGAATTGAGAGTGCTGATGTCATTAAGGTCGAAAATAAGTTTAACTTTGATCGTCAATAACTCCCAAATTATATCATATATTTTAAAAGGGCTTTATTTCTCTGGAATCAGGGGGGAATTCAAGAATTAATGACATGTATCATATGTTAGATAGAGTTTTTGGTTTAATTACATCAAGGCATAAACAATCTCACGTTTGCTCCATTGAATTATATGAAAACTAACCATGCTTTTGAAATTTTTATTATAAATTATTAATTCGCATAAAAAGTAATGAAAAATGATGTATCATATGTGGAATATTAAAATTTTTTTAATACTTCTTTTATTTCATGTTTCTTATATGACTTATATTTCCCAAGATCAATTAAATAAAGTGTGGCTCAAGCGGTTAATTCGTCGTCAAGAAATCTATATTTTTTTCTATTCTCACGTAACCAAACTTCGCGAGTTCAAATCCACTTTCTGCACTTTTTTTTTATTCTTAACTGTTTTTTATACCTCATGCGAGGGAGCTGGCGCGCGGGCGCCAAAAATCACCTGACACGGAAGCGGCAACCAAGTGTCGTTCTTTTGTATTATTTTAGTTTTTAACCTGCACATTTATTAAAATTTTATTTAATTTTATAATTTATTATTTAAAAATTAATTGTTTAACTAGAATTGAATTTTAAAATTTCTTATAAATAACCTAAATACTCTCGATTTAATATATGATCGACATTAGGTAGAAATTCTAGTTAACAAGTGTTTCTTAATTACTGCCACTTGATAAAACTATAAGGAACTAAACATATGGAAAATTAATTTTTAGAATATAAATGGCCCGAAAAGTGGAATCCTACACGTGGTGCAAATCTATTACCTCAAGATTTAAAAAAAATTCATAAGTGATGTTTGTTTTACATTCTACGATATAAAAAGAAGAAAAAACTATACTTTTTAATTTTAGCTTAGGTCGCCCCCCCCTCACGGGGCGGCCGGGTCGATATTTGATTTGTCAAGAAGCAGGTTTTTTTTATATAATTAATAAAAAACAAATTTACAAAATTTGGATTAAAAATTGAGCATTGCTCAATTGCTTTGACTTTGACTCCATGGAATATAAAATCGAATGCCTTGTCTCTTTATCCAGGGAATATATATATTTATTCTTAATTATTTTCATTTTTTAAGGTGAGTAATGTATTTAAATATAAATTTAATTAATTACAAGATAATTATTTTTAATAAATTCATTAAATAAAACATGACAAAATTTATAAACTTGTGATTGATTCAACAACGTTGACCTTTGTCAAATTTTATTCTCATTTTTTAAATATTTCCTTTCTTTTAATCATTTAATATTTATTTTTAATTAAATTTCTGTATTCAAATTATTTAAATTAAATAGATAATCCATTTTATTAATTAATTCACTATTTTCTTCAATTTTGACAAATAATTTTTTCATTCGTTCATTTTTTTTCCTAAATTAGTTTCAATAATTATGTATTTTGTTTTAAAGTATTTTCCTTATTTCGTTTATTTTCTTTATTGCCAATTATTATTTAATGAATTTTTTAAATTCTTATTAGACAAAATGTTGAACTCAGGGAGGTAGTTGAACTTAAAATTATACCCTGTCTCTTAAGATTAAAAAAAAAAATAATAATAATTTAATCTCATTTCTTTATTATTCCATGAATATTTTAGCTTTACAAGTATTTTTATAAATCATTTTTAATGTTATATTCAGAGTGAATATATGAAAATCTAATTTCCCTTTTTAAAAATGTATTTTAATCACTCAGTACTTTATATCTTTTTATTAATTTAAATGGAAAATCTTTATTAAATTATTTATTTATTATTCATTTTAGATGTGATTTGAGCCTAACAACTTCTCGTCATCCAATATTCCTTCAGCCTTGGGAGGGCAACATCCATCATATATATATAACATCATAGAATTTCATTCATTTTCATCTAATGAAATGAAATGAACTTAATAAAAATTCAATGATAAACTCCACTAAAAAAGGAAAAAAGAAGATTCAGCTGTTTCAAGCCAGTGTTAGAAAAAGAAAATACACAATATCTTTAAACAAGGTAAACTTAAATTGATTTACATTTGATTATCAAACATAAAAAAAAAAAAAAATGAAAAAACGAGACGATTAAAATTAATTTCCGGTTATGGGGCAATTATTTAAAACAAAACATTTATAAATCGTTATATTTAATTGTTAATACCAAGTAAAAATAATTCATTTTTTTATTTCTATCCGCTATTTAATATATATATTATTCATTTCTTGAATGTGGAAGTGGCTATGATTAATATCTTAGAAGAATGGCAAGAGGTAGCAGCCAGGAAGGAGCGTCTCCAAAACAATGAAACTCCCAGATATTCGCATATGCTTAAATATATTTATACAAATTTACATATGACAACTCCTGATTGCCTGATGGTCAAATAAATTTAGACCGAAACGTCGCGAATATCTGGGAGTTTCATTGTTTTGGAGACGCTCCTTCCTGGCTGCCACCTCCTGTCATTCTTCTATATATTATTCATTTCGTATTTTATAATTATATTGATTTTCCTTTCAGAATTTCTTCTAAAATGTATCTTGCCGTTAATTCAAGTGAACTCAACATGATGTTATACATATCACAGATTGTGTTTCTGCAGATAATTTTTGGTGAGTTTATCATATTGATCACTTTATTTTTCCAACAATATTAATCAGGGTTGTTTGGTTAAAACCAGGGTTATTAAAACCACTGGTTTAAACAAGCGTTGGCCTAGAATTTCCCCAGGTGGGCATAACCCACTGTTATTTGGATTTTATCTTGTTTTTTACTTTCTCTTACCCTATATATAAAATACATAGAAAAAGTATTGGATTCATATCAAACATTCGATGTCGAGATTTTGATGGATAGACGTTTTTTGAGTGGGTGTCGCAAAATGGTCTGTCTGTCTGTCTGTAAACCGAAACTTGTTTTAAACTTTTTCTTAAAATTTCATTAATTCATATCATTTTACCCTTTTTTTTTTAGTGTGCGGATCTCATCCCCTCTTTCCAAACTCAAGTTTCGGCTGATTTTTGGCCGAAGCCGAAACTTCGTTCGGTTCCTATATTATACCATTATAAGAAAAATTATACGGGTATACTAACATCAAAGATAAATCACACCTAACAAAAATAAAAACGAAAACCCCAAAAAATCTAAAAAAAAAAACCGAATAAACCGGGTTTTTTCCAACTCTGGTTTAAATCAGTTTTAACCGTTCTGGTTTTAATCCAATTTGGACCAGTAGTTGTTATTAATTCCACACTCTGTGAGGGCAGGGGCGCCGGAACGAATTTGAATCAGGGGGGGGGGGGCAAAAAATTTTTTTTAGAAAATTAAAATAATTTAATATGTTTAAATAGTATAAAACAAAAACAAATCTACTATAAAACTTTAAAAATTTTAAATAAAATCACAATTTTAATAAAATTAAAATTTAAAAAAATTTGCTAGTGATTTTATCAAAAATTTTTGGAAAAAAATTTGGAAAAAATGAATTTCTTACTCTTTTAATTTTTTTTAATTTAGAAGATTTTATTTTTCAAAAGAAAAAATATATCATTTTTAAAAATAAATGAAATAAAAAGGAAATTTTGCCCCCCTCTACGCATACGAGTCTCAGACTCACGCATGTTTCCCAAAAATAATTGATTAATCGATTATTTTGCGCGGCCCTAATTATTATATTATCGGAAACTAAATACATGTATATCCAGACACAAAAAATCTGCCGTGACTGGCTACAACGCTCAACTTTCTCTCACATTCGCTAATTGAAAGTTGAGTTCTTTGCTTGTCTGCCAGATTTTTTTGAAAAACAAAATGAAATTAGCAGGTGCTGATTTAGGCATTAATTCTTTTGCCTCCCCTCCCCTTCAACCACCCTAACACTGAGAAATGGGGCTACCACGCCGGTGGACTTCTAATTACCTATACCTTTTCAACATCAAATAGTCTATTCTATCTATTGGAAAAAAAATTTATAGATAGTAAATAAGGAGTTTTTTTTCACAAATTTTGCCTAGTTCGCCTCTTCTTAAATTCAGCCCTGGAAGCCAGCACCTAAGGCAGCAAAATTTTAGGGGCGAGAAAATTTTAGACTCAAATTTAAAGAAAGATTAAAATTTTAAAATCAATTCGGCTTAGTTACAGTGGCGTGGCAGGGGACGGGAGGGGGCGGCAAATTAAATTTTGCCTTCCCTAACAAATCTCCTAGTACCGGCCCGGTCTTAAAGGGATATATTTAGTTTCCGATAACACATAAGAACCCTTGAATTAATAATCAAGCAGCTTTTCTTATCCTTTTTTTTGACTCAGCCGGTCTAAAAACATTTATTTTTATCAAAATCTTGACATCGATTTTGTGAAATGATCCCAATTCTTTCTTACTATATATGACGTATATAGGTAAGAGAAAATAATACATATGTTTAGATCAAAATTAATAGCATCAAATTGGAAAAAAAATTGTGGTTAAAACCAATTTTGAACGGTTTTGACCAGTGTCCTGGACAAAATATAAAAAAGTGGTATTTTAACAACTCTGTTTTTAGGCAAACAAAATTGTAAATTTAGAAATATTTACCATTTTAAATAAGTTTTTTCTTAGCTAATTTTCTTTTGAATAAAAATAATAATATAATTTTATCACTATAGATTGTTATTTTCAATCCATCCTTAACAGCTGATTCTAGCATATTCCCTTTAAAATGGGTCAATGAACTTTTTTAAAGATGCTACCTAGTGGAACTTTTCTAAGCTTTTGTTTAATTTGTTTGATCAAAGATGTCGCTAGTATCAAAAAAGATTGAAAGTTGATGGTTCTCCTTTAATTTTTTTATTCAAACATATCCCCTTTAATAGGGTTAATGAACTATTTCAAGTTCAAGGGCAAGGAAAATCGATATACAAAACGCGGAGGGAGCTATCTGGTGTGAAATTTATAAGTTTGACTATCTGCATAGTGCTTCAATCTAGCGAGAAAACTTGTGAACTAATAATAGGAAAAATGGGAAAAATCATTCTTGGCATTAGATTTTTATTTAATAATTTAGTATAGAGTAATTTAAAACAGACTAAATAATATTTTTTTATTTTTAAAGACTATTTACAAAATTATTGGTTTATATTTAGAGTACTACAGACACAATATTAATGAAAAAAAAGTAAGAATATGGACACCATTAACCTGACATTTTGTATTAATCTCAACAGAAGTTTTTACCAAAAAAAATGTAAATATCATTTTTAATTTATATAGGTGTTTGACTGGTGAGAGCCTAGTCAATAAATTTATTTATTTATTATTCCTATAAATTTACTAAGTATAAAAAGTTGCTTTCTTATATGTAAAAACTAAGGAGACCATAACTACTTGATCTCTGATTAAATAAATAGGTTAATTCATGCTTATTGGCGACTAAAAGACAATTTATTTAAAAAGTATTTTATTAAAATGACATGCTTTTTTTTTATTTCACCAGGGTGCAACGTCTTATGCTTCTTGTCTAAAGATGCCATCCTTCCGAGAATAATAAGGCTAATAAGAATATATGAATCTTCATCATCATCATCACTGGAATTTTACCATCAAAATGCTAATATAATGTCAACTATGGAACTGAAAAAAGTATCTCCAGCAAGAAGACAACAAAAGGTTAATTACATTTTGAAATCTTTTATAAAGAATAGAAATTTGGAGAGGTCCAAATTTTAGTGGAATCTACAAAAGGCTAATCTGCAGAATAAAGTGCCAGACCACCTAGAGGGTGCTGAGGGGATTCATTCGTTCTTCTTTTGGGATTCGTTCACGCTATTTCATTTTTATATTTTTTATTTTATTTTAATCAAAATCATTAGAGAAAATTTTAAGAAAATCGAAAAAAAGTGAAAAAGTGCATCAGTAAAGTACTAGTACTCTTTGGCCGATTTTGTTCAAAACCTTCTTTTCACGCTCCAAGGCGGGGGGGGGGGGGGGGCTAACTTAAATATTAAATTTTCAGCCTCAGAGCTCAATTCCTTCATGCTTTAAATTGAACTCAGACAGACAGACAGACCATGTCGCGAAAATCACTTTTTTTGATTCAGGGTACCTCAAAACTTGTATATCCATCAAAATCTCGACATCGAATTTTTGACGTGAATCCAATACTTTCTCTCTATATATATCGCCTGCTGAGAATCATAGTGGCGAAAGAAAGTCCGAAATTCAACAATTCGAGAAAAGGCGTTTGAAAGTTTTATAAACATATACATTTAAATAGCCTGCAACAAATGAATAGTAAAGGATGGAAATATATTTTCGCCACTTTGGCACTCAAAAGAGAAGACGATTTAACATCATTTGGCAGGATTAATTCAAAAATTGAATTTTTGGACTTTCGCCACTATGATTCTCAGCAGGCGATATTAACATATATAGAGGTAAGAGAAAGTAAAAAGGCAATGAATTATAATAATGTGAATTTCGTGGAATAAAATTGTCTGATATTATTAAAAGATCATTTTCCACTCCTAGCTAATTATTCATTCAAGATCACCGGTCAACGACAATGAATTTGAAATAAGCCCTGATGCCTTTGGGATAGAAAGAGAAAGTATTGGACTCATGTCAAAAGTTCGATGTCGAGATTTTTATGGATATACACGTTTTGAGGTTCCCTTAATACAAAAAAGTGACATATTTGTCTGTGTGACTGTCTGACTGTCTGTGAGCAAAATATCTCATGAACGAAAAGAGCTAAGAGGTTGAAAATTTATATTTAAGTTGGGTACCCCTCTGGGACGTGACACGAAGCTTTTGAACAAAATTAGCAAAAAAGTACTTTATTGATGTACTTTTTCAGTTTTTTTTTTTTTTTTTGATTTTCTAACGATTTTGATTAAAATTCAAAAATCAATTATTTTTTAGATGATCTTTAAAATGTATATTCTCATTTTGTTCTCAAAATTGTTTGAAGACCACTTTACTCTTGAACTTCATAGGAAGGATAGAAGAAATGGTTGCCATGGTAACAAAATATAAATATTTTCCCATACTTATAAATTTTATATCTTGAATTCTGCCCTCGGGGCGTGGTGTAGAGGTTAGCGTGCTAACCTCATATACCAAACGTCGCGGGTTCGGACCCCAGGCAGTCCGATGACTTTATTTAAGCCATCTGGATACCAGATGGCTTAAATAAAAATGCCTGGACCCTAATATATATAAATTCATAAATAACGGTTATCGTCTAAAGTCTTAAATGGCCTGAGTTGCCGAAAAGACAGTGTGAATGTGTGTGCGAGTGTGAGTGTGAATGAGAGAAAAGTGTGAATGTTTAAAAAAAAAAAAAAAAAAAAAAAATATCTTGAATTCTAATATATCGGGGGAAACTAAATATATGTCGACACGAAAAAATGATGTGCAAGCACAGAACACAACTTTCGATTACCAAAGATAAGAGAAAGTTGTGTGCTGTGCGACAGTCACACCAGATTTTTTACTTTTTCTTACTTTTTTAATAAATATATAAAAAAAAAAACTGATAATGGTAGAAATAAATTAACTTGCATTATTTATTTGCAGGTACTGGCGTTGGAGTTCAGTACAGTAAGATGTAACTTTTTCAAGAGTTCTTCTTCCAAAAAAGAAAAAACATGTCCTTATCGACCATAGTCAAGAGATAATCATACAAACGTGAGTCTAAAATTTTTATAAATATCTATACCTATATTGCTTATTTGGAAGGAAACTATCACAAAAATTTATTTTAATGTAAGTATGAAATTAATAACTTTGTGCGTTTTTTTTATGTTCTCATTAATGATGATATTTACAATTAAATATCTTAATTTATGATTGATTTCCTTCCAAATAAGCAAATGCATAGCTAGATATCTTTAGAGAGTTGCATTAGAAATTTGAATTTTAAATATTCATGAGCAAGCAGCTAGTTATATTTCAATTTGTTAATAAACCAGGGCCGACGTTTCGCTCACATATGGGACCATCTTCAGGGCCAGGTTAATGTCTGAAAAATATATTAATCCTCGCCAAGTTATATTGGGCATACATAATTGAAAGTAGCTCAATCATGTTAATGCCTCAAATTTTATTATTATCATACCATGGACAGAGAGAGAACGTCGGCCCTGGTTTGTTTATAAATTGAAATATAACTAGCTGCTTGCTCATTTTCGGGATTTCGAAGAGTTATAAAAACCGTAATACAAATGGTAGAATATTTATTTATACATCAAAAGACATAGAAAATCTTCAACTTTTTTATGTAGGGGAGAGGGGGGACATTGGGACACAAGGCACATTGGGACATTCGAATTTTTTAGCTCTACTAAATGTGCCCATTTTATTATAGAAAATATTTTTTTAATAAAATGGGTACTTAATGCACCCTAACGGTCAAAGAGTACAACTCAAACTTTATATTTAGTAGAGCTAAAATTCGAATGTCCCAATGTGCCTCGTGTCCCAATGTCTCCCCCTCTCCCCTACTCTAAAAAAGTTTCGATGTGTGCACCCCCCGTCCAAGATGCTCTCAACAACAGATTTCCTGACCGTTGGATTGGGAAGAATGGTCCTGTTTTGTGGCCGCCTAGAAGTCCTGAGTTGACGCCTTTGGATTTTTTCTTTTGGGGCTACGTTAAGAACATCTTTTATGCGGAAAAAATTCTTGATCTTCAGCATCTGAAAGAAAGAATTTACGCAGCCATTGCAACTCTAAGATTTTTTGTGTCTTTTGATGTATAAATAAATATTCTACCATTTGTATTAGGGTTTTTATTACTCTTCGAAATCCCGTCCACCTTTTTCGATGACCCTGTATATTTTAAATGTTAAATTTATATAAAATTTAGGAAGTTGCAAGAGGCATATAGTCTCTAATAATAATTATTTAGAAAACTAGCTACTAAGCTAAAGAGTTAGGAAAAGGAAATGTCAAGAGAGAAAATGAAAAATTAGTTTAGAGTTTTTATTAAATTTTATTCAATCTCACTTCATTATATAAATAATTTTCATATTAATACAAATTTTGGAGTTTAGGCTTTCACAGTTGTTATCATTAGTAAAAGAATTTGATTTTCGTTTATTTGTAAAAATTACAACGTTTCGGCCACAGAATGAGTGGCCACTCATTCAAATTCTTTTTACCGATTTTCATACAATTAAATATTTGTCTTTTTATAAAGTAAAATATTTAATTGTATAATTTAATTAATATATACAATTTTTATCAGCTCAACAGTATATAAATTATCTAATATACTAGTGATATAATAAATTTATAAAGTGATTTATTTATTAAAATTATTAATTTCTCCAGGAGTGTAAGTGAGGTATTAATATTTAAACAAATTCGAATATGAAATGATGATTTATAAAATGAATTGTCATTTATTTATTTAATTTTTACTATTAATTCCTCCCCGTGGATGTCACCTTGTCGTGGTGGGGAGGCTTAAGGTTTAAGTCCGACCAAGAACATCCATATCTCATTGTCTTGGCTCGTCCAAGACAATTTAAATCAGAATGAATGCTAAAGACAATTATATTTAATTTATTAAATATATTCTCTTTAGCGCCCCTGGCGCGTAGAGAGCCGGCAACCTGCCTTGCTTGCTCACTGTGAGCGGGCGGGCGGCCGCCGCCGTCGCCTCTGCCGACATTTGCTCTCTGCGCATGCGCCAGGGGCTGCTAGAGTGGGGACTGGACGCTATAAAAGCAATTGCGCGCATGGGTTGGTGGTCGGGGATGGTGGAGGACTGCAAACTGATCACATCGTCGGTTCTTCATAGTAGATTATCATATAATGATTTATTAATAGACTATTATATATTTGTATAATGACTATTTTTTCTATTACCCATCACTAGTATATAAATATTATATTCAAGAATATTAATAATTTTAATATGAGAATATTAATTAAACCTAATTTAAATTTGTAATATTACTATATATTATTATTAGTAGACTATTTTATCAAAGAATATTAATAATCTCAAGATTAGTTTTTTATTATTATAGAAGAATATTATTTAAAATAAATATTTTTATTAGTTTATATATATTTATATTATTTAAAATAAATTTAAATTAGGCTACGAATAAAAATTTCCATTTAAATTAATATTCACTCATTAATATGAAACGAAACTTGAGATCAATAAATAGCCTACCAATAATATATTATTAAGGGTATGTTACTTGCCTTTCCCATTATCAATTATTGTATCTCCTCATTATTTTGTCAGCTTGATGAAACCTTGAAAAAGAAAAATAGTATATTTTATTATCTAGTTGACACATCGAATATTTTTTTTAGCATACAAACTAGTTATACATGCATCTTAATAGTACACTATACTACGAACCTATGTCATTTATAAAATAGATAAAAGTAATTCTTTATCTAGGCCCGGGAGCCGTGGCTCAGTGAGAAGACATTAGCTTCTCGCATCGGAGTCCCGGGTTCGCTTCCCGTCCCAAGGTCCCAAGCGAGAAAAATTTATTTCATTTGATTTGACTACAAATCATTTGAAATAAATAGGGATGGGGTCTAAATGGCCTTAGATGCCGAAAAGGACCTTAAAAAAAAAAAAAAAAAAAAAAAAATTATTTATCTAGATTATTTTACTAATAACCTATGCAAATATGGTATATTAATTTTTTTCTTTACTTACAAAATAGATAACATTTTTTATCTGCCAACTCATGTGCATGTATTGTTATTTTTAAGATGACCTGCGGCGTGTTGACCGGTGACGGCGGTTAGCGGGGATTCTGAAACAAAGGAAAATTATTTTATTAGTATTTTAAATAAATTAATTAAAAGATTTATATTTGTCTCTCTCTCCTATTCTACAATGTATTTATCGAATTAATAAAGATCATTTTTTTAATGAATGTTTTACTCAACTCCACACTGATTCCCTTATTAAAATAAATTAGAATATATAAATTATATGATTAAAAAAAAAAAAAAATACATTACAAAATATCAATCACATCACATGAACACAAGGGCGGATCCAGAGGTGTTTCTCGGGGGGGGGGGGGGGAATCTGGTGTGACTCGTCGCACAGCACACTATTTTTTTTAACTGTACTTCTTTGTCAGAATATAAATACACATCAAATTTTTAAGTATTAATTTTAAAAATTTTACATTAAAAATAAATTTTTTTGCGAAAAAAGGTATTTTTTCGAATCTCGAGGGGGGGTAATTACCCCCCCCCCCTTGTATCCGCCCTTGCATGAACAACAGTGTAGTAAAGTAAAATTTAGAAAAATAAAACGTAACATTTTGTTTCTTCTTGAAAAGACCTGTTCTAATATACATACCTTAAAGATAGTCTAATTTAAGAAACATTTAATATTAAATAACTTATACATTTCTAGGTAAATTTAACACAAATACAATTCATTTTATTCAATTTAAATAAAATAACAAAAAATTGTCGATTTTCTTAATTACAAATTTTGTTTTTATAAGAATTTCCATTAAAATAGAGAAAATTTTGTCCCTCAGAGGTATAGTTTCATCCATACTAATTATTAAAGTTAGTGAAAAAAAATAAAGTGATCAAAATAATTAACTTACCAAAATAGCAGAGCGAGATGATGTTGAATTTATCTGGATTACGATAGTCTCCTGCATATTGACATCTTGGAAGGAATTCTAAAATAAAATAATTTAAAAAAATTATCATAAAAGAAAGTATTTTTAAGTTAGTAGAAAGCCGATTTATTAAAGCTTACCATTTTTATTCAATCATTCTGCGTTTTCTTTGAAATAATCAGGCATAAAACAGAATAGGTAACGTCTTATGCATCAGAAAGAATAAAAAATGCAATTAGATTGCAATTATTTAACATATATATATGATCGATGGATGTTGTATTCTCTCAGAGCCCAAATCAAATCAGTTGACGACAAGTTCTTTGCTTGAAATCACATCTAAAATTAAAAATATCAACATTAATAAATAAATAATTTAATAAAGATTTTCTACTTAAATTTATAAAAAGATATAAAGTACTGAGTGATTAAAATAATAGGGAAGGTAAGTAACGATTAAATGAATTTCATATATTCAGTTGGAATATAACTTCAAAAGTGATTTATAAAAATACTTGTAAAGCTAAAATAATGTATGTAATAATAAAGAAATGAGTTTACATTATTTATTAGAGAAAAATTAAGATTATGTTTTCTGCCTTTTCTCGCTCCTTCACCTCACTTTACTTTAAAGTCCAACCTTTTTTTCGAATAAGAATTTAAAAAATTAATTAAATAATAAACAAACTTGCTATAATCGAAATAAGGAAAATAGAAAATGAATATGAGTTGTTAAAATTGATGAAGAAAGTGTATGAATTAATAAAATGGACTATCTATTTAATTGATATAATTTAAATAGGGCTAATTAAATTGAAAATAAATATTAATTGATGAAATTAAAGGAAATATTAAAAAATGTGAACAGGCTAAAATTTGTCAGACAGTCAAAGGTTAACCTGTTGAATCAATCACAAGTTTATAAATTTTGTCATGTTTTATTTAATGAATTTATTGATAATATTTATTCTGAACTAATTAAATTAATATTTAAATGCATTACTCACCTTAAAAATTGAAAATAATTAAGAATAAATATAAATAACTCGGCGTGATGACATTAGATGTAGATTAGCGGGTTGGTCGGTAAAGTCATGGATGAGATAAAGAGACGAGACATTCGCTTTTGTATTCCATGGAGTCAAAGTCACGGCAATTGAGCATCTCGTTTTATTAATCCTAAAAAGATAAAAACCAAATAAAAATTACAATTTAAAATAAAAATAATTATTTTATTAATTTTAAACTTAAAAGATAACTCTTATTTAAGCTTCGGCCAAAAAAGCAAAACAATCAACATCCACATTTGGCCGTCCAATGTTTGAGACATTTTCGCGGAAAATCAAATAACAAAATATGATCTCGAATTTTGTACATTGTTTAATGTTATTTTTATATAATAATTCAATCAAATTATGATGATTTTGGCGTAGTAGGTAGCGTACCTACCTTCTATACCAAACGTCGCGGGTTCGGACCCAGGCAGTCCGATGATTTTATTTAAGCCACGATGGTATCCAAGATAGAATATAATAGAGGTGCAGTAACCATAGTTTCACCCATGCGTTTTATAAATGTGATTATGAACAATTTTTAATGGTAATTTTCGTGATCTCAACCTTGGAAATTTTCCAATCTATCATCTTTTATAAAAATAATGAAATAATCACTTGTAGAAAACGCATGGGTTAATACTTCTGTGTGCGCTTACAATAGTATTAAAGAGTGTGATCAAATAGTTTGTTTATACATAAAGAATTTCAGTTTTTTTTTTTTTTTTAATTAATAAAATGTAAAAATATTTTGCCCTCTTTGACTAGCATCTAGGTAGATTTAGGTGTCGTATCCTGGTTCTCTTCAAATAACCCAATGAAATGAATTACAAAAAATAAAAATCGTAAAATTAACATTAGAAAAATTTCAAGTCAGTGTATTTTGGATAGATTATTTTAATTTGATTAAAATATTTTATTGTTTTAATTTCTTGTCAAAGAAATGTCATGCGGTGTTGATGTTGATTTCCGGCTGAAGTAGTAGAGAGGCCGCCTCACTCGCGAGGTCCCTTCAGCATGAAACCGGCTCGAGTGGGCCGCCAGTCTCTGGCCAAACCTCCATAGGAGAGAAAGCCTTGCTATCATAGTAAGTAGAGAGCTTAGCTCACTATAATAATAATAATAAATAAATAAAAACTAGTGTGCATGTGCGAATCGGTGCCGGCACCGAGAGGTCGAAGTGGACGTCGAACTACTTCGTCGAGGCCAAGAGGAGCTCCTCCTCAACGGACAACAACCATGCAAGCAGCGCCCCCTCGTCACAGACAGTTCAGAAGAAGTGCCACGGCACCCCCTGGAGATACCGCTCTTCAGGTAATTAAGATCTCTATTTATCTCTAAGTTTATTGAATGGAGTCAAAAACAATCCAAACTTTTATAGATAATCCACAACCACAATAGGTTGAAACGATACGAGTAAATACAAGTACTTACTCGATACTTTTCTTTTGATACCAAGTATTTTTGGAATCGAGTACCAAGTAGGTATCGATCAAAAATACTCGTATCGATTCTCGGTGCACGTACGCGATGATTAGTTAGGTCGGAAAAACATTTACATTTTAATTCGTAAATTTGTACAGTACTTATTTACATTAAAAATAAAAATAAATAAAAAAAAAAATAATAATGAAAGGTAGAGATATGAAAGTGATTTTTGTCAAAATCAAAATTTATCTGTTGCAATAATTCTAACTGGGAAAAAACTGAAGCCCACTCCAACAATGTTACTGTATAATGATCTATCAAATACAAGAATTCAATTTTGTCTCCCTTCTTCCTCTTCTTAAGTTAAAATAATACGAAATTAAGAGAAGAATAAATAGAAACAAAAATACAAAAAAAAAAAAAATTTTGATTTTAATTTTATAATCGGACGGACCATGGTACAACTATATAATTTTTTATTTTATTTTTTTTTTTTTTGCAATAACAAACCACAAAAGTACTTACTTACTATAAGTACTATAAAAAAAAAATTAATTTTCATCCCTTGAAAACAACAGGCACCCTCTTAATATTTATAAATACAAAATTAAATTATGGATCAGTAATAGGGTTAAATGAGGAAACCGTCTCCTAGCGACGTATTTTTATCGAATGGATATTATTTTACTCATTTAAATAATAATCTATTTCCTATTATATTCCAATTATATAATAGCTAAACACTCAGCTTTTCTTCGCTATCAAACGAATCAATGGAGCAATTATAAAATTTCATCATTTCAAATGTCAAATATTATTTTGATTTATGAAATTTGTTGAATTTTTAAATAAAAAAGGCAAATTAAATATTCACTATTTTTAGATTTATAAAAAATAATTGCAAAGTGAAGAGACACATCTGATCTAAATGCCTAAATTAGTTAAAACTAGCAAAGCAAAACTAACAAACTCCTAGACCAAAGACGCGGGTTCGGACCCAGGCAGTCCGAAGATTTTATTTAAGCCATTTGGATACCAGATGGCTTAAATAGAAATGCCTGAACCCCAAATACATTTATTAATTACAACGGTTAACGTATAAAGTCTTAAATGGCCAGAGTTGCCGAAAAGACTGTGTGAATGTGTGGGTGAGTGTGAGTGTGAATGAGAAAAAGTGTGAATGTTTTTTTATTTTATAAAAAAAAAAAAAAAAAAAAAAAAAAAAAAAACTAACAAAGTAATAATTAATGTCAATGCAAAAAATTTAAAAGTAACCCTAATAATTAATTATTACTTAATTTTGGAATTAATAAATCATATAAATAATGTCAAAATTTCTTTGGGAGGATAAGCAGGCATTGTTATCCTTGAAAACTCGGACTAAATTTCAACCAAAGGATAATCAATAAATTTGACTCTAATTTTATATTAAATAATTAAACTAGGGGAAAAATAAAAATTTCAAAAGCAAAATCTACAAAGTCTTGATTAAATTTTTAATAGTTAAATTAGGGATTGTATTTGAAAGTCAGTTTGTTTTTTTTCTTTTGTTGACATGGTAAAAAATTATATCGATTCTTAAAGTTGAAAAATAATAGCTTGAAAGTAGAACGATATGTGATGTGAATGGAGTTATTTTTGTGTGTAATGGCGATCTATGCTCGATTTTGCTTATCGCTGTTTGTTTATTAAAATTAGTTTACTGGTTCAGAAGACTAGCTATTTGTCCACAAAACATTGAAGAACGTGAACTTGATATTTTAAAAAATCTACTGAAATTTATGATTGCCATAAAATATGGGATGTTAGTGAAGGCCAGACTCAGAGAATTTATAATATATACCTTATAGTTACCTATAAAATATTTTTATTGTTATTCATTTTAATTTCTCAAATAACTTATATCATTTGGATACCAAGTGATATAAATAAATGTGCCTGGACACCCACATATATATCGTATTTAAATTTGAGTATCGTTTAAGTCTATATAGCCTAAGATGCCGAAAAGACATGAAATAAATTTTAAAAAATCTGGCGAGAGTGGTCGCACAGCACACAACGTTCTCACATGGTCTGTCTGTGTGTGTGTGTGTGTCTGTCTACCTGGATTCAATTTAAAGCATGCAGGAATTGAGCTAGGAGATTAAAATTTTATATTTAAGTTAGGGCGAGAAAATAAGCTTTTAAACCAAATCGATCAAAAACTAGTGATGTAGTTAGTTTTTCAGTTTTTTTTCGATTTTCTCAAAGTTCGCTTCAACGATTTTGAATAAAATTTAAAAATTAATTATTTTTTGCATGCTCTTTAAAATGTATATTCTCATTTTGCCATTGAAATCTTCTGAAGACCACTTTATTCCTGTACTCCATAGAAAACAAAAGATAGGAGAAATGGTTGCCATGGTAACAAAATATATATATTTTCCCATACTTTAAATTTTACCGGCCCCCGGGTGTGGCGTAGTAGGTAGCGTGCCTACCTCCTATACCAAACGTCGCGGGTTCGGACCCAGACAGTCCGATGATTTTATTTAAGCCATTTGGATACCAGATGGCTTAAATAGAAATGCCTGAACCCATAATAGATAATATTATATTACAACGGTTATCGTCAAAGTCATAAATGGCCAAAGTTGCCGAAAAGACTGTGTGAATGTGTGTGTGAGTGTGAGTGTAAATGAGAAAAAAGTGTGAATGTTAAAAAAAAAAAAAATCTGGTGTGACTGGCGCATAGCACACAACTTTCTCTTACCTTCGGTAATCGAAAGTTGTGTACTGTGCTTGTCACACCAGATTTTTTGTGTCGAGATATATTTAGTTCCCGGCAGTAGGGAATATTTGAATTCAGATGTAAAATTTATAAGTATGGGAAAATATTTATATTTTGTAACGATGGCAACCATTTCTCCTATCTTTCCTATGAAGCATAAGAGTAAAGTGTGCTTCAAACAATTTTGAGGGCTAAACGAGAATATACATTTGAAAGAGCATCTAAAAAATAATTGATTTTTGAATTTTAATCAAAATCGTTAGAGCGAATTTTGAGAAAATCGAAAAAAACTGAAAAAGTACATCAGTAAAGTACTAGTACTCTTTGGCCGATTTTGATTAAAAGCTTATTTTTCCGGTCCCGCGGGGTGTTTAACTTAAATATAGAATTTCATCCTCGTAGCTCAATTCCTTCATGCTTAAAATTGAACACACACCCACACACCCCCACACACCCACCCACCCACCCACAGACAGACCATGTCGCGAAAACCACTTTTTTGGATTCAGGGGACCTCAAAACGTGAAGATCCATCAAAATCTCGACATCGAATTTTGACATGAACCAATACTTTCTCTCTATATATATATTACATATATACATAGGTAAGAGAAAGTAAAAAAAAAATTACCTCTTGAATTCAAATACATATAAATCGATGGAAACTAAATATATGTCAACATAAAAAATCTGGTGTGACAAGCACAGTACACAACTTTCTCTTGCCGATGGGTAAGAGAAAGTTGTGTGCGATCAGTTACACCAGATTTTTTTTTAATGTATCTATACATCAGGTAAGACACCTGATGTATAAATACATTAAAAAAAAAATTGGTCATGTGATTTTATTATGACATGTCTATTATTATATCAAAAATTTCTTATTCTTGAAATTTTGGCCTTGTAATTTGACGATGAACAAGTCCGAAAATTTACAATTATTATATATTTATATATTTTACTTTTTTTTTTTTAATTTTGATAGGTAGAAGGAATTATAGAGCACTGTAGCCCTGAGCCTGTCCTGAAGGGGTTTTTGCGACCGGAGGGAATAAAACAGGCCGGCCCATGCCACGGCCTGACGCCTGTTGAAAATATAGAAGGAAAGATACTGACATGCAAAGAAAAGAACTGCCAGTCCCAGCTAGGGCAGCTCGTGGTCGCCATCCACGTACCCACAAGATGTGGGGCCCCTGAGCAAAAAAAAAAAAAAAAAAAAAAAAAAAATCGACAAATTTCAAATAGGTTCTATGTTGATAAAAAAAATTTTCTTTAGAAGAAAGTATCAAACAGATCGTAGCAATTAATTATAAAGTTAAAAGAAAGTGTTTTGGGATGCATTTTTCACATGACATTCATTAAAAAAGGTTTAATAATTACGAGAAGCCTTATACCCGTATTCATAGTCATTGCTAGAGGATCAAAAAATCCTTGTATAGATATAAGGATTTCTTCTTCCTCAAGGAACGACTATGAATACGGGTATAAAAGTCATGGTGGAAATATAAAATTTTCCATTTTGGCTTTAACATTCCAAGGGTTTGTTTCATTGTTGTAACCTACCAACAAGTACTTCCTTCTCTAACGAAATATTTTTTTTACAATCCTTGAATGTCATTTTGAGAGGGTAGAAGCTTTTCCTATCCTCTTCCCCCCTAAATGACGTCCCTGAGAATAAATTATATAAAAATATGTATAAAATTAATATAGCTTATAAATATAAAAATAATTAATAATTTTTTTGTCATCAAATTTCTAAAGATATTTTGAAATTGCCTAATAAACAAATCGTAAACATGTTTGGAATTTTTTATTTTTCTGAAATTCAATATGTGCCAAGAGAGAGGATGGCTTAAAATAAATTGCTTTCGATTATTTTATCAATAATACCAATATTGTCTTATAAATATTAATAAAAGAAAAAAAAATCAAGTTTTGCAACAAGCAAGCCGTTCGTCCTTGAATGATCATTTTAATTTCATAAAGAAAAAAAGAACGGAATAAAATTTTTGATTAAATTTATTTGAAATGAAAATTGTTTGTTTTCAATTGTAAGAAACTAATGAAATTTATTAGTTGGATAGAAGACGGGATTAAGTGTTTCTGCAGAAGCAGACAGACAATCAAACAAGAGTTTTTTTGTTTCTCTGTGTAGAGGTCATGATCCAATCTCGGAAACGATCAGCCATTTCCTACCCATCAATAGCTATTTATTTACATGAATAGACTACTGATTAAATGCTTTTTTGAATCATTCATTGAACTTGCTTGCAATATATCTGCTGGAATAAATTTGCGATCTAAATATTCGCAAATTTACAAAATTTACAGAAATCGCAAAGGGAAGGGTGATTAGAAAATCTGATTTGTTTTAAGATATCCAGACAAGTACGAGGGGGTGACAAAAAATAACCGGAATTATTTGTTTACTAGAAAATTCTGCTTAATTTTATTCAAATTCTATTACAGACCTTCAAAATAATCACCTTCATCCAAAATACGATTCCAGCGTTCAGTCCACTGTTGAAAACACACCCTGAAGCCCCTTTTTGATAGTGTGTTAAGTACACCCGAAATTTTGTTGTTTAACTCTCGATCACTATGAAACCTGTCGAAACTTGACGACCCCAAAGCTTTTTTCTCTCCAAGAAATAAGTGGAAGTCACACGGCGCTAGGTCCGGTGAATAAGGGGGATGTGGTATCATCTCAATGCCTAATTCAGTGATTGTTTCTGGAGTCCTGTTTGCGCAATGTGCCGGTGTATTATCCTGGTGAAGGATCCCATTTGAGCAAGATAAGGTCATTTTGTTACAATTTTCCTTTTTAATGGCCCCTTCAATACTTCAGAATAGTAATTCGCAGTAACAGTACATTACTTATCCACCAAGTGATCGAGAGCTAAACAACAAAATTTCGGGTGTAACAGACTATCTGGAGAGTTTTGAACAGTGGACTGAACACTGGAATCGTTGTATTTTGTCCGAGGAGGGCTTGTGGAGATTACTTTGAAGGTTTGTAATGGAATTTGAATAAAAGTGAGCAAAATTTTCTAGTAAATAAATAATTCCAGTTAATTTTTGGCATCCCCTCGTATATAGTTACGTTTTAATTTAGAGTATAAATGGCCTCAGATGCCAAAGGCAATTATTATTATTATCAAAAAATAATTGAAAGCCACTCAATTTGTATGTATCAAACAACGCCCTAAAAGCTGTAAAGTATAAGTCAAGAAAAGAGATGAGTTTATGTATGTTTGATTGGGAATATTTATTAGTAAATTAAAACCATTTATTCTTGACATGAATGGACCTTTCCTAGAAGATTATTTTTTCTGCGCAAGTTTGAACTTTGAACTTTAGTTTGGGTTCATTTGTGAGAGGATTCAAAATTTATCTATCATGTTTTACTTTCACCAAGATATAGAGGTTTACTTAAATATTTTTATATTAAATTTATTCCCTATGTTAGAATAATTCGAGATGGAATTTTGGGAAAAAATTCAAACCGCACATTAAAAAAATATAGAAAAATTTACCTTAAAAAAATATCTAACTAAATAGGCTAGTAATTAATCAAAGTGAAAAATATAAAATATTTTTTTTAATACGCGGAGAATGTAAAATATTATTGATATACTAGATTTATTAGAGAGAGAAATAAAAAAAGATAATTTTTTTTTTTTAATTCTTAAGATGATAAAGATCAGTAGTGTAGCTAGATAAATGAGAATGTTTCTTGAAGATGAATTCAATGGCACGCCCAAGCAAATGTACCAAAATAGAAAAGAATGATTTCGAAATCGTTTGTAAATGATGTTACTTTTTGTATAATGGTTAGAAGAAAAATGTTTAGATTTGTGTTTTTTGTTTTTTTTTTATTAAAGAAACAAAAGAAAAGAAAAAAGACTAATTTACTGTATAATTATAAACTACTATTATTTCTCTTGCCATTAGGAAGAGAAAGTTGTGTACAGTGCTTGTCACACCAGATTTTTTTGTGTAGAGATATATTTAGTTTCCACCAATATATTAATATTCAAGATGGGCCTCCTCTAAAAATGGGAAAATATTTATATTTCGTTACCCTGGCAACTATTTCTCTTATCTTTCCTATGAAGTACAAGAGTAAAATGTGCTTCAAACAATTTTGAGAGAAAATGAGACATTTTAAATAACTTCTAAAAAATAATTGATTTTTGAATTTTAATCAAAATCGTTGACCGAATTTTAGAAAAAGAGAAAAAACTGAAAAAGTACATCAGTAACGTACTAGTACTCTGGCAGATTTTGATTAAAAGCCTCAGAGAGGTGCCTAACTTTAATATAAAATTTCGACCTCGTAGCTCAATTCCTTCATGCTTTAAATTGAACACAGACAGACCATGTCGCGAAAACAACTTTTTTGGATTCAGGGGACCTCAAAACGTGTAAATCCATCAAAAACTCAACATCTAATTTTTGACATGAAACCAATACTTTCTCCCTGGAACCTTTCAAAATCAGCACTTCGAGAAGCGCACCTTAAATAGCGTATCTTTTCCTGAACGCCTAAATGGTAGAAAACCGACATGACTAGCGAATTAAAAAAAAATGAAGGTTAAAAAAATAGTAAGTACTAAAAGGATAAATAATAATAAAATTATTCAATATGGATTCGCCAATATAAATAAGAAAAATTTGATTTGAAGAAGAAATTAAAAGCGATTCTTTTTCGGAACGCCTAAATTGTAGACAACCAGTAAGGCAATCGAATTAAAAAAAAAGGAGGATAAAAAAAATAATTATTACTAAAAGGATGAAGATGATAATAATCTTGATTTAAAATAGTTAAAATCAATCAAAATTATCCAAATAAAGGCCCTTGAGACATACCCCAATAGTAAAGTTTCTGCCACTTGTGCTAGAAGTCAAGGGCTCGATGCGACAAAAATTTATTTCAATTGGTGATTGGCTATCAATCCAATTGAAATTAATAGGAAAGGGGTTTAAATTGCCTTAGAAGCCGAAAAAGACCTTAAAAAAACCAAATCACCAACTTCCATGGGCGTAACTAGGGGGGGGCCGGGGCCCGAGGCTCGTGGCCCCACCCAGAAAGCTCCCTGCCCCAAGAAAAATTGAGCAAATATGGGGCTTTCCAGGCCCCCGGAGGATAACTGGTCCCATGCCCCCCCCCCCCAGCCAAATTCTCTAGTTAGGCCCATGCCAACTTCTAATGGATTTTCGATTAATTGCTCCAGAGATCTTCACCAATCCAATCTAAGGTTTATTTTTTTCTCAATTTTCCGAATTCCATCTACGTAATAATCTCCACACTTATTTTCTTTTGGCTCGATTAATATATCAGCCATGTATAAAAAATACAAAATTCAAAGAATGAAAGAATATTTTTAAGTTCTACCTTAAGTCCTATCTATATTCTTTGATTGGTGACGATGAAGAAGTTTTCATCTTGCACTTTTGACCTTCTTTCTTCCTCGATTTTTTTTTTTCTTGTCTTCAGACTGTTTTCTTGTTGCCCAATCTTCCAATGTCAGTCGTATTTCTTGTACCAAGGCCGTTAGAAAACATCTCTCGATGTTTGACTAAATGCCTCTCGTGGAATAAATAATATTCTTAGTGAATATTACAAGATATCCTCTTGGACTGTGAGCGTATCTGAAACAACATAAATAAAATTTAAGATTTTTATCTTAATCTTAAAGGAATGGTGAAATAAGAAAAATTTAATTTAATTAATTTTAATCTCTACTAAGGAATTTTTTTTTAAAAAAGCTTGCATTCGAATATCCGGCTGATCGAAATTCATTTTATAATAATAATCATAAATCATTGTGAAAAGGAAATTGTTTATATACTACATACAACTTCCGGTAGAAATGTCATCGCCCACAGACTTCGAAATGTTTCTATGGCTCTAAATTAATAAATATAGACTGATTGAGAGTCCGATTGTATGGCCCTTTGCCAAATTGCATTTAAATTGGAAATTTCGGACTTGAAGACGTTGCAGAGATGAACGATGACCTCCTGATTAAGCAAGATGACTTCCAGAGCGTAGGCTTCAACTTTGCTAAAGAATTATGTCCGTCCTGCGAAAGCTGTATAGTTCCAATCAACATGTCCGGGAAGAAGTCTGACCCAAATATCACAAAGGGAATGTCCTTTTAAATGGCTCCTTCGCAAAAATCATTTCTCTTAATTCGTAATTAGTTTCTCGAAAAAACCAAATGACTTCTGAGGATATTTATAGCCTACCTATTAATTTTCATGGTTTCTCTACGATTTTCATCATTTGTGTTTTTATCTATTAATCTTATGTCAGTCTTTGAAAGAGTTGTAATTTTATGTGTTTTTTATTTATTTTTAAAAATGAATATAAAATAGGATTTTAAAATTAAAAATTGCGAAATTTTTTTTAAAAAACATAAATCTATTAAAAATTCATTAAGTGAAATGTTTTTCGACCAATATATGCTGTTTTGACATGTTATGAAATGAATATTAGAGTTGAATGACAATAGAAAAAAAATTTTAAATCGCTACAGCTTATAGTATTTTTTTATTTTTGGGAAAGGGACTAAGTATTCAACACTACTTGAACTATATCAGAAGATTTTTGGCATTCGAGGCCATTTAGATTTGTTGAAATACCTATGCCAATAGCGTTAGACTTTGATAAATGAATTTTGAATTGGAAAATTTAATTAAATAAACTTTTTCGTGCATGCCTCGCTAACCAGCCACTATAGACACATGATTTGTAAGACGTAGTCACGTCGAAACATAATATTTTATGAAAAAGATTTTGAATTGTAAAAGAATGACTCGCTTAACGAGCGAGGTTTCTCATAACGAGTACAAAACACGGAAATAAAAATCTGTCCAATTCTGGTTCCGGTAGCATCGAGGTATCGCTTGTGTGGTATTATTATATGTGCATGAATAAAAGTTGAATTAATTATTAGTAAGATAATCAGGGAATAGATGAAGATGATTCACTCTCCTCAACAATATGTAACTAATTTTCTTTGAATAAACGTTATACATAACATTTTGTGAGTATTTTTTCGACATGTAACGCATTATCGTATTTTACATTAATTTATGACAAATAAAATAATTAGAAAAAGTAGGAGCTTTTGGCATGGATTGACGGATCTGGAGCAAATTTTCTAGTTTTATTAATAGTAATAAATATTAGACTTGACAACCATTTATATCACTCCCTTCCGAATTTTATATAAATTAATACAGTATAACAAACATCGCTCAGGGGCCATAGCTTGAAAATCAAGAAAAATGATCAAAAGGTTCATTTCATACAGGAAAGACATAATTCATTGTTTCAAATAATCAGAGTCGTGAACAATATTATGAAGTAATAATGAAGCGGATAAATAAGACAAGCTCCCAATATAGTTGTCTATACACACCTGAGAGCCATTTATGCTTAATTACTGTTTTTTATTTAGATAAAAATAAATATGTTAAGAATATTTTTTTCATTTTTCTAATATTAATCTTTCTTACCATATTTACTTAAGGAACTTATTAGAAATTCATAAGGTGTTGCAGAAAAATATTTATTATCTCAAGCGATCTCTTTAATTATAGCAAACATAAAAATTTTATAAAGTCAAAATGGACAGGATTTTTCGATTAGAAGGAACAAGAAAACTATTTACTTATGCAAACCCAAGGGCTGATTAATTATTAATTTATTCATCCTTGGATAGGTTGCCTCATCAGAGCTTAACACTTACTAGAGTAAATTATTATTCATTTCCTCAGATTAAAATTAAATATAAAGAAAATTTTGCTGTCGTATGGAATATTTAGGACAGAATTATAAATGTATCAAACCTTCTGAAAATAAATAAAATAAATAAGCTATGTATTAGGACATGATAGTTATGCGCCTTGAATTCTGATTCTAAAGAGAATTGTAATTAAATTGTATCATCTGTCAAAGTTCCTCAGCACAAATCTGATCATATTTCTTTTTCATTTCATAATTATTTGCAAATCATATTTTTCAGTTCGATTATAGGTATAGCAAAATGAGTTATCAAAAAAATTTAACAAATGTGTGTTTTTTATAGGGAAAAAATAGTAAAAATATGCTCTATCACAAATTGAGTAGCATTTTTGCTCTTTTTTTTTACTTTCTCTTACCTTTATATATTTTTTTTTTTTTTTTTTTTTTGTGGGGCCCCTTCCCCTAAGAAAAACAAAATTAATTAAAAAAGAAAATTTTCAAATTATTTCTTAAAAAATTAAATCATACCAAAAAACCCTACAATAGAATACAAAAACAATACAATAATAGCAATAGCATTGTTAATATATATAGAGAGAGAAGTATTGGTTTCATGTCAAAAATTCGATGTCGAGATTTTGATGGATATACACGTTTTGAGGTCCCCTGAATCCAAAAAAGTGGTTTTCGCGACATGATCTGTCTGTGTGTGTGTGTGTGTGTCTGTGAACAAAATATCTCAAGAAAGAAAGAGCTAGGAGGCTGAAATTTTATATTTAAGTTAGGAACCCTCCTGGGACGTGACACGAAGCTTTTGAACAAATTCGACCAAAGAGTACTAGTACTTTACTGATGCACTTTTTCAGTTTTTTTTTTTTCGATTTTCTCTAAATTTGCTCTAACGATTTATTTTAAATTCAAAAATCAATTATTTTTTAGATTCTCTTTAAAATGTATATTCTGTCATTGAAATATTTTGTCATTGAAATCTTCTGAAGACCACTTTACTCTTGTACTCCATAGAAAAGATAGGAGAAACGGTTGCCATGGTATCAAAATATAAATATTTTCACGTATAAATTTACATCTCGAAAATCGAATGTACCGTACTGTCGGAAACTAAAAGATGTCGACACAAAAAATCTGGTGAGACAAGCACAGAGCACAACTTTCTCTTACCTTCGGTAATCGAAAGTTGTGTTCTGTGCCCAGTCACACCAGATTTTTTTATAACAATGATGAATAGGCCAGAATCAATAGCAAAGAATGGAAATATATTTTCGTCACTCTGACACTCAAAACACTTAACACAAAAAATTGAACTTTTGGACGTTCGCCACAATTATTCTCAGCAGGCGATATGACTCCAACTAAAAATGTTTTATATCCACAATTGACACCACTAAGTGGGGAAGACAAAACCAAATATTAAATTTTCAATCATTTTCTTGAATTATGAATTATGAAAATTAATTTCAAACATGATGCCTATGTTTGTGTTTGCAGGCGGCAGTCTTCCCTGCAGCGCCCGTCACGCCTCCGAGTCTTTTCGATGAGGCGGTGAGTTATCAAAATACATGATAACCTCAAGAATAGCCTTTTTAATATAATTTTAATAATAATGAATAATTAATTTTCAACTGGTAACCGTTGGCTCTAATTGAAACATTATGATATAATAGGAGAATTAAATCCAAGATAACACAAGATAATACGTATAAAGTGTTAAATAAATTATTGAAACACAAAACCTTGTGTTATCTTACTTGGATTTAATTCTTCTATTAAATGGACCCTGTTATGCAATGGTGTATCAAAGACCAAAAAAATTCAAAAATAAGTTAAGCACGGAATATTGCTTCAAATGCTTTAATGATAGTATTTTTTAAGAAATATGTCCTAAAAAAATTTATATTTAATGTTACTTGCACAATTGACAAGAAAAATTATATATAATCCAAAGTAAACAAAAAACTTTATTGTTAATTTTCTCAAAACTCGATGTTTGGTCTTTGACACACCATTGCATAACAGGGTCCAAATAACGAATAAACTGAAAATGACTTCAGATGCCTATAGGTGGAGAAATTAAAATTGCTAGGTTAAGTGATGATATATTGAAATATTTAATGAAATCAGAAATATGGTTCATAATAATTAAAAAGACAATAAAGGCCTATATAAATAATGCCTTCCCATTAAAATATAACAAAAGAAAAGTTTTATTTCAATAGAATTAATATTGCAAAAAGAGATATGTATCATTGAAGTTACTTTTTAATTAATATACATCGTAAATCTAAATGAAAAATGTTGATAATAAATTAGGATCAACATGTATATTATTTTAAATAATACGAGTAATTAAAAAATATGTCAATTAAAGAAGATTGTAAAATTTAAATGTGTATTAGCTCATCAAATAATTGTTTAGAAAGGTATTTTTTTTTTTAATGGGCTTCAACTATCAGTTAATTAAATATAAAGCTAAAGGGGTCAAATCTCGTCCCAGGCGAGAAATTTATTCCAATTGAATTGGATACCAATCAATTGAAATATAAAAATGGAAATCAGCGAAAAAATTTACACTTTTTTTTTAGTTTATTTTTATTGTTAATAATAAGGTCAGATTATAAATATAAGAAGATAAAGAAAAGTAAAATTTTAATAAAAATATTATGAACAAAATTAAGCATTTTTGTTGTTATTATTATTATAAATCGATTAGAATTTGTTATTTTTGATAAACCAAGAGCTTATCTTAGCGAGATAAAGAGGATGTCAAACGTCATTTGGGATATCATCTTTGACGCAAGTCCAAACTTTCTTTTGAGATGCTTTACAAGATAAGGCACCCACCCACCCTCTATATTATCCTAACAGAATTATCTTCATTTACTTAGAGTGACTCAGTCAGCATTCTTGTAAAAATGTTTATTCTCCCACTAAATAAACAGGTAATTTTTATTATTCTGTATTTTAGGTAATTTTAAATTTCCACCCTCCACTTTTAAAAAAGCGTATAGTTTCAAAATTATTAGTTGTATTGGTCTTAAATAAATTTACAAATTAAATCTGAAATTGCATTAAAGATAGCAGCAAGGTCTTACTTTTTATATTCGCCATTTAATAACTCACTATTTTGCATTTTCATTTGTATTTAATCTAAAAAAATATGCAAACAAGTGTTCCATTTAAGCAGATAACTGTTAAGATTTCTTTTATTGATAAATTTATGGGTTATTCTTTTCATTCAAGTATAATAAGAGCAGTATAATAATTGAGAACGGGCCTAACGACATTCCATAAGTTAGTGAATTTACAGCCTTCCAAACCATTTGGTCCATTGATTAAAAACATATGCAAAAATTCTCCTATTTTGGTTAACATTTTGAAATTTTTATCAAAAGATTATTGCTTAATTAAAAAAAAATAAATAAATAAATAAACGGTTGGTTTTATGAATGAAAGGCTTTGGGAATGGTGTTTTGGCAGAAAACTGGCAAATGGAGTGCAGAGGCGGTGTTTGGCGACATTAGCAGCCTCGACGCCCATGCAAATGGAAAAGGTCCCGGTCGGGCAACTTCCCACGTGAAGGTTCGCGCCTAACACCTGCAGGCGCCATTAGTCAATTGGGTCTGCTTTGCAGTGAGTGAGCTTTTTCAATCGGCAAAAACTAAGAGTGTTTTTTATTTAAAATAGAGAGTTTTTAAAAAATTCGCATAAAAGAACTTTTTTTATCAATTCTTATTTATCCTTTCAAATAAAACAATGAAACACAGGGTTCGGTAAATCTGGGATTAATTTCAAGTCAAAAATTATTATTTTATCACTCCACTGTTTATTCACTATTACACATGATAAAACGAATTTTTAATGGACAAATACATTGTTATTAATATACTGCATATAAATTATCATTTGAAGTATATATATGGTCCATGTTATGCAAGAAGGGAACCAAGTGCCATCTTGTAGGGAAAGTTGAAGATCCACTTTTTATTTAGATCTCAACATTATTACTATGTTTACTTTCTCTTACCTCTATCATGTCAATATATATAGAAAGTATTGGATTCAATGTTCACAAAATTAGATGTTGAGATTTTGGTTTTTTGATATAGATAGATCTACACGCGTTTTGAGGTTGGGCGAAGGTTTTCTTCAACACCAGGGTTGAATGAGTTTGGCGTGTTTCCTTGTTAGGCCTCAGATATATGTATTTTTTTCTCAAATTGTCCTCATACCTTTATTGTATTATTATTGTTGTTGTATTGTATTATTTATTGTAAAATCAATTTTCTGTATATTCATGTATTTGTAATTGGGCATGACTGTCAATAAATTTAAATCTAAATCTCCAAACTCTTTTGTATTATATCAATATTATATGAGAACTAAAAAATTAAGTCTCTCAAATTTTTTTAATTTTTTATATTGTTAGGCATTTATACGCTAAGTTTCTTTTTATAAAAAGTTTTTTGTAAAAACTGATGGCCTTTAATGGAAAGGATTAACAAAAAAAAGTCTCTCAAAAAACGAAGTGAATGAGGTTCGGAAAAAAAATGTTGTTCAAGAGAACTACTTAAGTTTAAAAACATCTGCTATTGAACAATATGATGCCCTTGGATTCAAAAAAATAATCGTACATAGTAATTAAATTCAGTACAAAAATTAATTGATTTAAAAATATTATCAAAGCTCTGCCAAATAAATGTATTTGAAGTT
>JAKCPI010011700.1:0-18733 GCA_023213315.1 Euborellia annulipes | reverse complement strand
TTCAATCAAAATATTTAAATCTTGGTTTCTCAACCTTAAATTTTAAATAAATTCTCGTCTATAAATAATATAATAATGAGAAAAAAAGAAATCAATTTATTTTTACTACTAGAACAATTTAACACTCCAATAGTCGCACCCCTAAAAAGTAATCCATAGTCGCTCTTGTGCCTACATGCTGCGAGATACATATTCGATATCTGACATATTCGTTATCTCACAAATATCGCGCTAATGAATTAACTTCACTCATGTCTCTTTGACATTTTCGGGATGATGTATAAAATGTATTTTAATATAAAAAATGAACAAATAAGTTTAACATTCTAAAAGTAACGTATATAGTCTGTGACATACATCCAGTAAAAAATATATTATAACTGCAAAATAGGTATTAGAATAAAAAAAAAAAAAACAACCTAAAGTGAATTAAATTTCGGTAATCAAAAGTTGTGTTCTGTGCTTTCACACCAGATTTTTCGTGTCGACATATATTTAGTTTCCGCCAATATATTAGAATTCAAGATGTAAAATTTATAAACATGGGAAAGTATTTATATTTTAAGTTTAGAGATTGCGGTGTAGGTTTTAGGTGAAACATTTTAAACTGAGGTTGTGTTTATATGTGGGGTTTCACTGGGTTATGTGAGTAAAAACAAAGAATATATATTATACTCGATATATTTCGGGATAACATTATTTATATTAACATATCCATATAGGTAAGAGAAAGTAAAAAATAATAATAAAAAAGTTAATTGAAAAATATTTACAAATTTAGTCGCTATGTATCTGAGAGATACAAATAAACCTTGGTATAGGTCAAACAGTGGAGTCTATCAATGTCAGAAACACACTAAAAATGTCATCGACAACGTGGTTGAGGAATACAAGGAAGCTCGAGAACCTACCACCTAGCCCATCCTATTGGTAGACAAAAGAAGTTGGCATGTATCTCTCAGATACAACGCCACTAACGGAGTGTTAAGTAATACTTGTGATATATGACGTTGTTTTGATAACTATTTACATTAAAGTAGATAGAATTAAATTTTCTCTATTATATGGTGAATTTATATTTGAATAATTTCAAGTAAAAATACAACTTACACCTTTAGTTATATTTTATGTGAATATAAGTGTCAATGAATTTGAAACAATAGAAATGGTAAATCAACCATCTGAATTATAGTGAGGGTAATACAATTTTTTTTTTAATTTATATAATTTTTATTTAATTTGTAAAAAATCTTATTTGTTTTAAATAAATTAGTTCATAATTTGCATAATTATAAACAGTAAACACAGTTAAAACATGAGTATACTTAGAGATGATAAAGCCAAGGGAAGATAATCTAATTTGGTCTTTGGACAGCTAGCTTTTGTTTCGAAAGTACAAAGTGGACTACCCGCAACAACATAGATGTCATTTTTAGTGACCGATTTAATTTAAATGGTTTGTTTGTAGATTATAATCAACATATAATCCTACCACACATTCTCACTCCATTTTCTTTAATACATTAAATACATTTCTAAAAGCAAACAGAATGAAATCCGGTTTATATAAACTAGTCACTAAACTTCATTCAAATATTAAACTCTATATACCTAAATGCAATCATCATAAAGGTGATTAAATCTCACTTCGCTCAGCAGTGCACATGTTTTAATATTATTCCGTTAAAATATATAATCTTCACATTAAATATATATTTAGTTTATTAAATTAAACTTAATACCATTGAAATATGAAATTGATTTTATAAATTTTACTGAAATTAAAAATTTTGTAATCACGAATTTAAATTTCGTTTTTCAATTAAATTAATATTATTTATTAAAAGTTTTTAAATACCTATATGATTTTATGATTAAATATGATTTTATTTTATATTTTCAAATTTTTTTATCCAACTTAAAAAAAGTTATGGAAAATTGTTTATTTTTCAGTCTCGTACTTTACTAAAAAAAAAAAAAGACAATTTTTAGTATGATGACTTAAAATTTTCGAATAAAATATCATTTTTCAACTTCTAAAGTTTCACGAGAATGCTGAAAAAAATTTCATAAAAAAGTTACGTAAAAAATAAACCAAATTTCAAGAAAAACTTTTTTATAACAAAAAAAAAAATAAATAAAATCAATCGTCGGCACATCTTGAAATTAGCGGGGATAATTGTAGAATTAGTTGAAGTTTTTTTTTTTTGAGTTAAAAAAAAAAAATGGTCGGACTAAAATTATGGCTTTTTCAAAAAAACTGAATTATTTCATATATCCGGGCTTTTAAAATAATTTTTGTATTTTTTTCTGAAAACTATATTAAATTTTTATAAGCTTGCGGGGTTCCGAAATATCAATTTTAAAATAAGTTATAGTTATTTGAAAAAAAGAGCAGTTTTTTTTTTCAAAAATCTAACTTTTTTTTTGTTGGGTAAAAAAATTTGAAAAAATTCTCAAAAATGTCTTTTAAGGGGTAAAAAACAGATAGAAAATTTTCAACGAAATCCGCGGGGATCAGGAAAAAAAAATTGTCGATTTGGCATGGAATGACCCATATACAAATACAAAGAAGAGTTCAGAAGATGAAACAACTTTCGAAACCAAAAAGAACTCCAGAGTAAATCCTGGTCATGGCAAAAAAATATATTAATATATATTAATATTTCTTCCAGAGAAAGAAGTGTAATAACATGAAAGAGAATGTCTTAGGTATGTCTAAAGAAGAAGGTAAAGATCGCATAAAAGTATTTGCAGTTTTGGAAAGAGGTTTTTTTAAAGCCATTTGGTATACAAATGGCTTAAATAAAATCATCGGACGGAACCCGCAACCCTTGGTATACAAAGCCAGCACGCTAACCCCCTACTCCAAGCCAAAGAAAGGGCTTTTACTAATGTTAACAGTAAAAGCGAGAAAAAAATAAACATTGTTACATTTGCGACCTACCCTGCGGGTGATCCATGCCCGTTGCCCACTACTTTAAGAAGCCCCGATCTAAAATACCGAAGAATTAAAAAAAAAAAAATCAGGTTTTGCTTATTAAAATTATACAGAGTTAGAATATAAATTATATATGGATATGTTAATTATTATTTAATATAAATCTAATATTCAAATCGTTTCAGAAAAAAATTTCAAATATTTTATAGGAGTATTGTATTTCCATCAAAATCTATTTTTCTTAAGTTAGGCAATTCGCATTTAAAGCGAGGGTTCGTATAACGTCATTTAGCCTATATTGAAAAAGAGTAAAACGCGAATCTTATAAAACGGAATATTTAGTAGGGGATGATTTTTATTTCAACTTTTTAACATTCATCAATTTTGATATTTTTTTCTGAGAGAATAAAACTAAAGTTTTTTTTTTATACTTGATCCTAGTATTCGGCCAAACGCAATTCATAATTATATAAGTTTTGAAATTAAGAAAAAAAAGAAACCTTTCAACATAAAAAAAACTGTTTTTTCTTTTTCTTAAACATTTATCGGGTTTGAAAAAAAAGAGAGAGAAAACGCATGATAGAGATCAGTGAATTCAATTAAATTGAAGCAGATGTGGTCATGAGCCTATAAAATAAAAACAGTTCATTGAATGCTATCGATTGACATTGTTTATTGAATTAATACTATGCAGTCAGTCAATTGGAAAAAAAAAATCTTTCAAAACCAATAATAAAAAAAAAATTTTACAAAAGTAATCCCTGAATGAAAATAAATTACGTTACTTGATTCAAAGTCAATATTTCAATATACGTCTTTTTAATCATTTTGTTAATTCTTATTTAGTAGAAAAAATCTAATTGGAATGTTTTTGTAAATAAGGTCGGAATGCTCTCCGAAGCCGGAAAGGTAAAAAAAAAAAACTATCTATTTTCTTTAGATTTATAGTAAAAAGAAATATTGCATTTTTTTGTTTTTGTGAAAATGTAACAAAAGAGAAGGGTTAAATGGTGGCATACCAACAGCCGAGAAATAAAGAATAAAAAAAAGAAAAAGAAATATTGCTTTGGTTTAATACCAGTCTTTAATTAAATTCAATAAATGTTTTCAGGTCTGATTTTAGGTGTAAGACATAAAGAAAGTAAAATATGAGAAAAAAGCCTTAAAAAGATCAGGAAGAGTGCCTCGGCTCACAGTATATTATATATTTTTATACTTATTCACATTATAACATTAAAAATTGCTTGAGTCAAATTTAAGTTACGAAAATGTGCTGGCCTTGTATAACAACGGTCGCGGGTTCGGATCTCACTCAGTCCGATGATATTATTTAAGCCATTTGGATACCAAATGTATCGAAGAGAAGTTGCTGTTGATGTTATGGAATGGAAAAGAATAAGTACAGGTGCAGCAAATGAAGAGAGCCTTTGGATGCCAAATGCCGAAAAGGAGACGTTTCGGACAAAATTTATTCGTCCATCTTCAGTCCTCGTTGGCTTATAAATTAATTAGGCACAAAGTTATTGTTTGGCACGAATTTGTGCGCATGTATATTTTTATAAAAATAGGCGAGTGTCAATGTTTCGTGAGTGTCTATAAGATAATGAAAAAAAAAGAAATAATTTCATTATCTTATAGACACTCACGAAACATTGACACTCGCCTATTTTTATAAAAATATACATGCGCACAAATTCGTGCCAAAAACAACAATGACAACTTTTGTGCCTAATTAATTTATAAGCCAACGAGGACTGAAGATGGACAAATAAATTTTGTCCGAAACGTCTCCTTTTTCGGCATTTAGCATCCAAAGGCTCTCTTCATTTGCTGCACCTGTACTTATTCTTTTCCATTCCATACCAAATGTATCTCTAATTGTATCGTATTAAATTAATGAGTATCGTTAATGTCTTATATGGCCTGAGTTGTCGAAAAGGCTGTATGTTTATGTATGTGAGTGCACGTGTGTATGGGAAAAAAAGTGTGAGGTGAGTGTTAGAAAAAAAAAGTTACGAAAATATAAACTTTATTCTCCGACTTCGAAATCAAAAAAAGATAATAAAAATCGAAAAAAGATACTTTTCCTTTTAGGCTTAAAATGAACATGCCTAAAATGTGCCGATTCCGCAGTGCGGGATTGAGGCAAGAATATAAGAAGGAATTAAAAGTTGTGTTCTGTGATTTCATACAAAATTTTGACGTGACAACGTCTTACAAATCATATGTCTATAGTGGCATGTTAGAGGGGCATGCACGAAAAAAGTTTATTGGCTTGAATAACTCCTCTGTCTTAAGAGGTATAATTATGAGAAATATACGGTTAGAAAGAATGAGTTTTCAGCTAAAGATTTCACCATTTATTTTTTCCTATCCTTTTTATTTTACCGCGCTGCGGTAAATTCTAATTTGAAAGTTTAAACCCCTGTAGATTCTGAACGGCTAATCAGATCAGACTAAATGAGATGTCATTTGGTGCAGAAAGAAAACCTTTAATAGAATAAATAAAAAAAATCCGAGTAATTAAATCCAAAATTGGTTTTTTTCTCGAAAAACCTCATTTTTTAGGCAAAAAAATATCGAAAAATAGCCCTACTTGTGCAACGCCTAGCTACTTGACCATAAAAGCTACATTAAATCTAAATATAGTTTTAGAAAGAGTGGTTCAATACCCCCAGGGCTTTTTTTCTTTTTTTTGATATGAGGTCATTTTACCGCATGAGAGCACTCGGCGGGATTTCGTTTTTCGAAATTTTAAACCCCTGTAGATTCCGAACGGCTAATCAGATCTGACTAGATGAGATGTCATTTGGTGCAGAAAGATAACCTCTAATAGAATAATTAAAAAAAAATCCCGAGTAATTAACTCCAAAATTGGTTTTTTCTCGAAAAACCACATTTTTTAGGCAAAAAAATATCGAAAAATAGCCCTACTTGTGCAACGCCTAGCTACTTGACCATAAAAGCTACATTAAATCTAAATATAGTTTTAGAAAGAGTGGTTCAATACCCCCAGGGTTTTTTTTTTCTTTTTTTTTGATATGAGGTCATTTTACCGCATGAGAGCACTCGGCGGGATTTCGTTTTTCGAAATTTTAAACCCCTGTAGATTCCGAACGGCTAATCAGATCTGACTAAATGAGTTGTCATTTAGTGCAGAAAGATAACCTCTAATAGAATAAATTAAAAAATCCCGAGTACTTAACTCCAAAATTAATTTTTTTTTCGAAAAACCTCATTTTTTAAGCATATGTCGCCCTTAATGGATAAAAGTTTGGCCACACCTGTCATATATTGTTTCAATGAAAATGTTTGAACATGTTTATTTATGAAAACAAACTACTAGTAAAAAAAAAAAATAAAAACAATACTTTCTCTCTTTATATTTCAATATAGGTAAGAGAAAAAAAAAAAATTTTTGAAATCAAGCAAAAGACGTTGTCACGTTAAAAAGCCACCGGCTGTGTAGAAGACACAGCCAACACCTATTTTTAATATTTTTTTGGAACGAAGTTCTTTAACGCGGCTTAAGCAGGGTAAATTGGGAGAAAATGTAACGTAACAAAAACGCGTTCCTATCAAAATGCGTTCCCAGCGCCAGAGCGACGGCGGATGAAGGCGAAATTAGCCGAAGTCTTGGCGAGGCCAGGCCCACCTTCTCCTTCTCTTTATTTCCTTCTATCAACCGCCGAAGGCGAGCAAGAGGTTCCAGCGGGCGCAGCTCCCTGGCTAGACGAAGGCGGGCTTTCCGTCTATTTAAATAATATTCATATTAAATTTTGAGTTGAAGAAGCCGGGGGTCCTAAGACCCCACACGTTTGCTTTTTTTTAAAGTTTTTTGGGCATCTTAGTCTTTAACGATACATATTATTTAGAATCGATATATTAGGGAATCCAGACACATATATTTATACCATTTGGTATCCAAATAAATATTCATTGGACTGCCTGAGATACGAAGCAGCGTCCCGTGACTTTTTTAGAAATTTCTTTTAAGGTTTTTTTCGGCAACAGAGGCCATTTAGATCCCTTTTCTATTTATTTCAATTTATTTGTAGCCAATTAAATTGAAATACATTTTGGTCGCATGAGACGGGATGCGAACCCGCAACCCTTGATACAGAAAGCCAGCACGCAAGCCACTACATTAAGGGTCGAGGGCACCCCGTGGCTTTAAAACTATCAATATTGACTTTTATAAACACTTCTAGCCTCTCAGCCCCGGGGTAATATTATGTAAATAATTCATAGAAAACTATATTTTTTATCAATTCTATTAATATAATACAATCTCTAGAAAATTCTGAATTCTACAGAAAAATCCTATCAATCCTTGAGTCGTGAATTGAAAATTCTTCTTTGCTCATTTGGTATCAAAAAGGTTCACTAACCAGCGAAGATTAGAATCAGTTGAAGATATGTATTAATTAAAGAAGCTTTGTCAGTGAGTGAGTGAGTTTTTTTTATATTTTGGGATTTTAAGATTTAATTAAACGATAATAATAATAATAGACTACACATTAACATATATTTGAATTTATGACCCCTGAATGTATGAATAATGAATAAAAATTTCATCCATTTTTTTGCTAATAAAATTAACTAAAGGAGATGCACCAATAAATAAAATATAGGGCTTTAATATGATTCCCATAAACAAAAAATGAAAACCCTCTTCTGATTTTTTTTTTTTTCTTATTCACACTCACACTCACACACACATTCACACAGTCTTTTCGGCAACTCAGGCCATTTAAGACTTTAGACGATAACCGTTGTGATTAATATATAAATTGTGGGTTCAGGCATTTTCTATTTAAGCCATCTGGTATCCAAATGGCTTAAATAAAATCATCGGACTGCTTGGGTCCGGAACCCGCGACGTTTGGTATAGGAGGGAGGCGCTCTACCTACTACGCCAAACTCGGGGGCCCTCTTCTGATTATTTAGATTTAATTTTAATGGTCCATTAAAAAAAAACCTAAAAAAAAAAAAAATAAAAAAAAAAAAACATTTTGTGAAAGTGGAATTTTTAATAAGCATATTAATATTACGATTTTATTTGAATTTTAATATTAATGTTAAATAATTAATAATTAGAAGATAATTGAGGAGTTTAATGAACATTGCTCAAGGCTTCTCTCTCTTTCTCATGTACCTAAAAAGGGAATTAGAAATTTTACTTAATTAACATTCAAAGCGTTTCCTCTTTGCTCTATTGTGATCATTATTATTATTATTATTATTTCCAAATTTTCAAATTTAAATAATAACTTATAAGGAGGTAGAAATTTGAAATGAACATACTTTCTAAACTTTTCCATTTGTTAGAAAGAGAAAGTTTTTGATTTTATTTTAAAATGGATATTATTATGATCGTCTTTTAGAAGGGTAACATTCAAAATACTTTTCCATTCGTTTGATCTAAATTCCGTCACCGTTAACTTCCCGGAAGAGGCGTTTGAATCACCTCCCCTTTTTACCCATCACCCCCCCCCCTCCTCCCCCCGATCCTCTTCCTTCTCATTAAATTCAAAAGCAACAGGTTGAAGTTTTTAATTATATTTAATTAAAGTTTTTCAATTGAGGCGTGTGTATACTTTTACGAAGTGTTGATGAGATTTTTAAAAGGTTAATTGAGGGTGAAAAGCAATGAGCGTAAGAGGAGAATGATTTCATAGAAGTTGTGGGAATTAAGAGAAGGAATCAAGATCAAACTGGCTGATTCTACAATATTTTATAATTCTGATCACCCAGAGATGTTTCGGTGCATTTATTACATGTTTCATGCAAAGTTGGACAGTATCCAGATACAAGTATCAAGTATCTAAGATACAACAATAGATACACAAAACCATTGTACCGATTATCTTGTATTTAGACATAATCAAAAAATCTTGTATCTATTATTTAGATCACAAAATCAAAGTATATTGTACAGTATTTAGAGACTTTTTTTTTACTATCTTCCCCAACTCTGGTTTCACAAAAACCGATATTTATAAAATCTAAAAGTTATCGAACGCTGAGGCAGGCAGGCACTAGTAGAATGTTAATTATAGTTTCGATAAGCTTAATTTTTAGCAACTGGGCATAAATCGAATTATATAAAACAATAAACTCGAAAATTACTAGTTGCGATAGCCATCTTCGCGTACTTATCTTTACTTTTATTCCATTATTTATGATGCCCATTTTTTAATAAAACTTTAATATTTTAAAACAATTTTAAAATTTTAATGTAATGGATGAAAATGACATCAACCACGATTGAATTTCGATCTGATCATCATTTTGATATAACAACAAAATCGAAATAAATAATAATTCAATAGTTATTAAAAATTATGCTTAGAGATTTAAAGACAATCTACCTTTGTTAGTATTACTTTGAATAATGGAATTTATCAATTTCTATAACGATATACAATCTAGGCTTATTATCGGATTATTTCTATCGTAAAGAGTTGTGCTGCTTATTTTGTAAATACAACTGGATATAGATTTCTATTGGATTTCAATCAGGTAAATGAACAGGGCATGCCAATAATTGGGAATTGTGGTGATTGGAAGTAGGACCTGGGGTTTTGTATGTATAGATGAATTTACTTGTTAATAGATGAGAGGAATTTGCAAAATACGACCCTGATTTTATCAAATTATTGTTACCAAGGTAACATTAGTAATTATAAAATTATCTTATTAGCCCAATCAAAAAACTCAAATATTTTTTTTATTTTTAAATATTATTTTAAATGCTGAGGTGTTTATTAAGAGGCAAAATATTAATTAATATTAAATAGAATTAGAATCGCGATATGTTTCAATTTGTTAATTTATTGGTATTAATACTTGACACTAGGAACCGACCGAATATTCGGTTTCGGTTACGGTTTCGGCCAGTTTCGGCCAAAAATCATGGTTTCGGCCGTAGTTTCGGTTTCGGCCAAAAAGTGGCCGAACCTTTCGGCCGGCCGAAACCAGAGTCTGAAAAAATGGGATGAGACTCGCATGCAAAAAAAAAAATATGGGGAATGACTTCCCCGAGACTTTCTCGTATATTCTTTTGGAATTACGTCTGGGTGTGTGTGTGAACACAATTGCTTAAAAACCAAAGCAGCTAGATCGATGAAATTTGGTATATGCTCCTTACACTAAAATTGTAGATTTCTATCAACTTTTGGAGTAAATACGTCTCTTGGAAGTAGTACTTTACTTAAAAAGTTTTTTCCAAAATTTTGAAATTTTCAATTTTTTTGTTATATTATGATAAAATACTCTATTTTAAAAAGTTTTTATTCTTTTGACATTTTTACGAAAACTGAATAGTTTTTGAAATAATCACAGAAGAAATAGAAAATATTCGTTAATTTTGATAAAAAATCAAAACAAAATCATACAGGTGTCATTAAAAAAAGGGTAAATATAAACAAATGAATTTGTGAAACAAATGAATACATATTGGGTCCAGGCATTTGGTAACCAAATGGCTTAAATTAAATCATCGGACTGCCTGGGGTCCGAACCCGCGACTTTTGGTATGCGAGATTAGCACGCTAACCCCTACCCCAAGCCCCGAGGGCAAACAAATTATTATTATTCCAATTCAGTGCCTGCTTGAAGATTTTTTTACATTCATAGAATACATAAATATTTTTCTATACATTTCCTTATAAGGGAAATCGTCACTTTAGGAATTAATAACTCAAAAGTTTATGGAAATTTCGGGATGAAAATATTTTCCTGTAATCCCTATAAGGTTTAAGCATATAAAATTTCATTTCAAAATTCCAACGGGAAGTTGCCTAAATATAGCGTGACAGACAGACGGACATAAGCGAATTATATATATAGTTGCTTATTTTTGAAGATTAAAACAATAAAAAAAAACCAATACTTTCTCTCTCTATATATTTCATATATAGGGTAAGAGAAAGTAATACAAATCCTTATTTTTTTATCAGGGCCGCCTATGTGCGGTGGCTCAATTGCGGTTTTCCGAGAGGGAAAATGGGGCCGAAAAGGGAAATATAATAAAAACTACACCAAGCCAGCGGCGTAACCAGCCTTTGAGGGCGGGGGGGGGGCGAAGCTCAACTAGGGCGCCGATTTTCGCAGGGGCTCCGCCCCTGGACCCCCGTGCTCGCCTTCGGCGAGCAATTGCCCGCCTTCGGCGGGCAAATTTCTTGCATCCTGTAATTTCCTCAGCGAATTTGGGAAACAAATGAATTTGTTTATATTTACATGTTTTTTAATGACACCTGTATGATTTGATTTTGATTTTTCTTTCCAAAATTAACGAAAAATGTAGTTTTCTTTTGTGATTATTTCAAAAACTATTCAGTTTTCGGAAAAATGTCAAAGAATAAAAACTTTTTAAAATAGAGTATTTTATCATAATATAACAAAAAAATTGAAAATTTCAAAATTTTGGAAAAAACTTTTTAAGTAAAGTACTACTTCCAAGTGACGTATTTACTCCAAAAGTTGATAGAAATATACAATTTTAGTGTAAGGAGCATATACCAAATTTCATCGATCTAGCTGCTTTGGTTTTTAAGCAATCGTGTTCACACACACACACACACACACACACACAGACATAATGCCAAAAATGGTATTTTTGGACTCAGGGAGGTCTAAAACGTGGAGAAACATCAAAATCTCGAAGTCGAATTTTTTTACGATTACATAACTTTCTCTATACGAGAAAGTAAAAAGTTCAAATAATTTGCACTTGAGGGAGAAAAAATTTTAGTCTCCCTAAAAAAAGGTAATTCTACCGAGATCAGAGTCACTGGCAAGGGCGGATCCAGAGGTGTTTCTCGGGGGGGTAATCTGGTGTGACTCGTCGCACAGCATACTATTTTTTTTAATTTCGGTAATTTAAAAGCGCATTCTGTACTACTTGTTTGCCAGAATATAAATACACATCAAATTTTTAAGTATTAATTTTAAAAATTTTACATTAAAAATAAATTTTTTTGCGAAAAAAAGGTATTTTTTTCGAATCTCGGGGGGGGGGTAATTATCCCCTTTACCCCCCCCCCCCCCCTTGTATCCGCCCTTGGTCACTGGTCACATTTACAATTTGTACCAGTGCATAAGGATCTCGGAGAATAAGTCAGATTTATGTCCCGATTAAAAAAATTGTTTTTTTCTTGGGTTCCTATATCTGAAACATACTTACTTTGCCATTGGCCAAATGGTTTTTCCGACGGCCATTTAATTAAGTTAAAAAAAAAAAGGTAAAATGATTTTCACGGGAGGGAAAAAAAAATTCAAAAAAAAAAAAAAAGGTAAAATGAAAAAAAAATTTTATAGGAAATACAAGTTTCGGTTTCGGTTACGGTTTCGGCCGAAACTAAGGTTGAGGCCGAATATTCGGTTTCGGTTTCGGTTTCGGCTGAAAATCTTGTTTCGGTCGGACCCTACTTGACACTCAACGTATCATCATAAGTTATACAAATACAAAAAAAGTGAAACATATCACCAAGTATTTTTCTAATTAATTAATTTTATATTGATTAATTTTTTACCTACTTATAATGTTTTAAATAGAGCCAACAGAACCAGTCTAAACACAATCTTAATTAACAATCTCCTTTGATTTATTACTTTATTAATTAGTCCAAATAAATTAAAAGAAGCCTATAATCTGATAAAATAAATTGTGTAACTCAACGAATTTTATATAAAGCACGTCTAACAAATTTATATTTTTTTTGCCTTAAGGGGCGCGTCTCGGAAAGTCGTTATAAGCGATTAATTCAAATAAGTGACTCTGGTTACTCTGGGAGGCATCAGATGGCGTTAGTTCTGTTCATATATCTTTGGCTTTTAGCAAGTATCTCTGTCCTTTTCTAGTAGAATGGCAACGGTGTATAATGGTTGATCTGGCACCTATGCAAACAATAAAACTCGCTAGCTAACTGAGCCAGCCTGAGCCAGGCTTCTTGAATTAGAGAAAAATAATATTAACCACGCGCGCTTTTCAAAATATACATATAGTATAAAACATTAACTTTATATATATTATATATTAAAAACTGAGAGAATTACATGGCATAAGAAATTCGCCCGACCCAGGGGGGCAATTGTTCGCCAAAGGCCCCTGAAAAAACGACGCTTAAATAAAAAAAAATTAAAAACTATTGTATACTAGCTAATAAAATATACGATTTATGTTTGATTGGCCCCCTCAGTGCGAAAAATATAGTTCGCTCAAAAAAAATAAACCCGCAGGGCGGCAAAAAAATTCCGTGTCTCTAAAAAAAAGGTAAAATTATTTTCACGGGCGGGAAAACTTTTTGCCCCATGGCTAAAAACTTTAGCTACGAAAAAAAAATTATTCGCACTGCGACAAAAAAAATGTAAAATGATTCTCACGGACTGGAAAATATTGTTTGCAGTAAGCCAAAAAATTTTGGTCCCGAAAAAAAAATTTTCTGCAGGGCGGCAGTTTCTTTAAAAAAAATTCTCCGCAGAAAATTTTTGAGTTCCCCCCCCCCCCGAAAGATTTCTATATACGCCCCTGGCCGGAACGCCTGCCTTCGGCTCCGGAGGGGGGTGGACGCATTCGGGTTCCTCCTTATAGACGCCCCTGCTTCCAAAATATTAAAAAAAAAAAAAAATTTGCAAAATATAATTTAAATAAAAAATTTTTGCAAAATATAATTTAAATAAAAAATTTTAAATAAATAATCTCTATATAATAAAGTAATAAAATAATAAATAAAAAATTTAAAACCTTCATTTTTAGACCAGGGAGGGTACAAGTATTACGTAACTCAATTTGGGGGGGGGGTTCGTAAAACCTTACCATGTGTTACAAGGGGGAGGGAGGGGGGGGGGTTGAATAACCCGTTACGTAACTTTTTTTTACCTATTTAAATAAAATACGAGGAAATTGAAGTTGGTAATCCTTTTCGTTTATGTTTTACGGGAAACCCTTTATTGCAGCGGTTCCCAACCTTTTTTGATGTGCGGCCCACTTTTTCCGTAAAAAAACCACTGAGGCCCAGCAGGGGCGCCGGAACGAAATTGAATCTGGGGGGGGGGCAAAATTTTTTTTTAGAAAATTAAAATAATTTAATATGTTCAAATAGTATAAAACAAAAACAAATCTACTATAAAACTTTAAAAAATTTTAAATAAAATCACACTTTTAATAAAATTAAAATTTTAAAAATTTAGGAGTGATTTTACTTTCTCTTACCTATGTATATATGTAATATATATATAGAGAGAAAGTATTGGATTCATGTCAAAAATTCGATGTCGAGATTTTGATGGATCTTCGTTTTGAGGTCCCCTGAATCCAAAAAAGTGGTTTTCGCGACATGGTCTGTCTGTGTGTGGGTGGGTGGGTGTGTGTGTGTGTGGGTGGGTGTGTGTGTGTGTGTTCAATTTTAAGTATGAAGGAATTGAGCTAGGAGGTTGAAATTTTATATTTAAGTTAAACACCTCCCGGGACCGGAAAAACTAAGCTTTTAATCAAAATCGGCCAAAGAGTACTAGTACTTTAGTGATGTACTTTTTCAGTTTTTTTCGATTTTCTCAAAATTCGCTCTAACGATTTTGATTAAAATTCAAAAATCAATTATTTTTTAGATGTTCTTTCAAATGTATATTCTCGTTTTGCCCTCAAAATTGTTTGAAGCACACTTTACTCTTGTACTTCATAGAAAAGATAGGAGAAATGGTTGCCATGGTAACAAAATATAAATATTTCCCATACTTATAAATTTTACATCTGAATTCAAATATTCCCTACTGCCGGGAACTAAATACATGTCGACACAAAAAATCTGGTGTGACAAGCACAGTGCACAACTTTCGATTACCGAAGGTAAGAGAAAGTTGTGTGCTGTGCCAGTCACACCAGATTTTTTCAAAAAAATTTGGAAAAAAATGAATTTTTACTCTTTTAATTTTTTTTAATTTAGAAGATTTTATTTTTCAAAAGTAAAAATATATCATTTTTAAAAATAAATTAAATAAAAGAAGAAATTTTGCTCCCCTCCCCCCCCCCCCATAGGATGCCAGGGGGGGGGCAATGTATCTTGCTCCCCCCCCCAGTTCCGGCGCCTATGAGGCCCAGTGTATATGTAAACCTATATATTGGCTTATAAAATTTTTATTTTTCCTTAGACATCCGCGGTCCAGTTCTAATAAGTCCGCGGTCCACAAGTGGGCCGCGGCTCACGGGTTGGGAACCGCTGTTCTATTGTATAGTACGCCTTATTTATTAATATTTTGTTCTCCTAAGTTCATAGACGCCGGGACTAGGGTGGGGGGCAAGGGTACATTGACTTCTCTGGCATCCTTCAGAAGGGGTCAGGGGGGAGGCAATGTCTTCTTTTATTTAATTTATTTTTTTAAAATGTATCATTTTTTATAATACAATTTTTTATTATTAAGGGGAATATTTAATTATAGACCCACATTTTTGTATTAAATATTTATTAAAATTATAAATACTGTTCAACGTTTCAACTGCTTATTCTGCAGCCGTTATCAAGTACTGTGCACTTGCTCCGACTCAAGTGAACTAACTTTTTAAATTAAAAAATCTGGTGTGACTGGCGCACAGCACACAACTTTCTCTTACCTTCGGTAATCGAATGTGACTTGTCACACCAGATTTTGTGTCGACATGTATTTAGTTTCCGACAGTAGGGTACAATTGAATTCAAGATGTAAAATTTATAAGTATGGGAAAATATTTATATTTTGATACCATGGCAACCATTTCTCCTATCTTTTCTATGAATTGCAAGAGTAAAGTGGTCTTCAGAAGATTTCAATCACAAAATGAGAATATACATTTTATAGAGCATCTAAAAAATAATTGATTTTTGAATTTAAAAAAAAATCGTTGGAGCAAATTTTGAGAAAATCGAAAAAAACTGAAAAAGTGAATCAGTAAAGTACTAGTACTCTTTGGCCGATTTTGTCCAAAAGCTTCGTGTCACGTCCCATGGGGTTCCTAACTTAAATATAAAATTTCAACTTCCTAGCTCTTTTCGTTCTTGAGATATTTTGTTCACAGACACACCCACCGACACCCCCCCCCACAGACAGACCATGTCGCGAAAACCACTTTTTTGGATTCAGGGGACCTCGAAACGTGAAGATCCATCAAAATCTCGACATCGAATTTTTGACATGAATCCAATACTTTCTCTCTCTCATATATATTAACATATATATGGGTGATTCTTTTACAAACCGAACACTTTCTGACCGACATGTTTTTGATTTGGATGAAATTTTTTTTTACGGGTTCTATATCGAAAAAAAGATAGCCATCCGCGAGGATTTTCTTTTTTCTTTAATATTTTGGGAAATATCGAGGGTCGAAAATGTTAAAATTTGATGATTTTCTGCTTAGACGCTCACTTTTAAAAAATTTCATAACTCTGCTTCTATTTGAGCTAGAAAAAAACGTTTTTTACCATTTTAAAGCTAAAAAGAGTGAACTTTAAAAAAAAAATTGTTCCACCAAAATTTATTAAAGATTTCACATTGTTATCAACAATTGAAATCTTAAAATCGATTTTTAACAATGGGGCCCCAACTGTATTGCATTTTTATTATAACCATCGCATTCTACGTCGAATTTTATACCGATAACAGTTTTTTATTCGATGGAGAATCAATTAGTACTATTGAAAAAAAATCCCGCCAAGTGCTCTCATGCGGTAAAATGACGTCATATCAAAAATAAGAAAAAAAAGTCCGGGGGTATTGAACCACTCTTTCCAAAATCATATTTAGATTTAATGTAGCTTTTATGGTCAAGTAGCTATCCGTTGCACAAGTAGGGCTATTTTTCGATATTTTTTGCCTAAAAAATGAGGTTTTTCGAGAAAAAAACTAATTTTGGAGTTTATTACTCGGGATTTTTTTACTTATTCTATTAGAGGTTTTCTTTCTGCACCAAATGACATCTCATTTAGTCTGATCTGATTAGCCGTTCCGGAATCTACAGGGGTTTAAACTTTCAAATTAGAATTTGCCGCAGCGCGGTAAAATAAAATGATAGGAAAAAAATAAATGGTGAAATCTTTAGCTGAAAACTCATTCTTTCTAACCGTATATTTCCCATAATTATACCTCTTAAGACAGAAGAGTTATTCAAGCCGATAAACCTTTTCGTGCAAAGATTTTTTTTCTTGCCCTAGAGCATGAACGAAAAAGTTTATCGGCTTGAATAACTTCTCTGTCTTAAGAGGTATAATTATGGGAAATATACGGTTAGAAAGAATGAGTTTTCAGCTAAAGATTTCACCATTTATTTTTTTCCTACCATTTTATTTTACCGTGCTGCGGTAAATTCTAATTTGAAAGTTTAAACCCCTGTAGATTCCGAACGGCTAATCAGATCAGACTAAATGAGATGTCATTTAGTGCAGAAAGAAAACCTCTAATAGAATAAGTAAAAAAAATCCGGAGTAATTAACTCCAAAAATTAGTTTTTTTCTCGAAAATCTCATTTTTAGGCAAAAAAATATCGAAAAATAGCCCTACTTGTGCAACGCATAGCTACTTGACCATAAAAGCTACATTAAATCTAAATATAGTTTTGGAAAGAGTGGTTCAATACCCCCGGACTTTTTTTCTTATTTTTGATATGACGTCATTTTTACCGCATGAGATCACTTGGCGGGATTTTTTTCAATAGTACTAATTGATTCTCCATCGAATAAAAAACTGTTATCGGCATAAAATTTGACGTAGAATGCGATGGTTATAATAAAAATGCAATACAGTTGGGGCCCCATTGTTAAAATCGATTTTAAGATTTCAATTGTTGATAACAATGTGAAATCTTTAATAAATTTTGTGGAACAATTTTTTTTCTTAAAGTTCACTCTTTAGCTTTAAAATGGTAAAAAAGTTTTTTTCTAGCTCAAATAGAAGCAGAGTTATGAATTTTTAAAAGTGAGCGTCTAAGCAGAAAATCATCAAATTTTCACATTTCGACCCTCGATATTTCCCAAAATATTAAAGAAAAAGAAAATCCTCGCGGATGGCTATCTTTTTTTTCGTTATAGAACCCGTAAAAAAAATTTCATCCAAATCAAAAACATGTCGGTCAGAAAGTGTTCGGTTTGTAAAAGAATCACCCATATAGAGGTAAGAGAAAGTAAAAAAAAATTAAAAGAGCAAGAAATTCATTTTTTCCAAAATATTTTATATATTGTATTTCTGCCCTCCGGCCGTGGTATAGTTGGTAGCGTACAGACCTTCTATATCAAGGGTTCGGATCTCAGGCGAGTCCGATGATTTTATTTAAGTGGGGATAAAAAAAATTGGTCCGGTAAAGCCTTTGACCAGGTCTGGCACTCCGGACTCTGCTACAAGCTAGTAGACCTCGGATTCAACCGCCGCCTGCTTAAAGTGATCGCCGACTACCTGGAGGACAGGAACTCAAGTGCGTAGGCTCTTCAAGATCCCCCAGGTCCATCCGCGCTAAGTTCCCCCGAGCTCAAATAACACCTCTTCAACACTTCGTCACGGACATCCCCACCAAGGAAGGCTATTCCTGGCCCGAGTACGCCGACGACACAGCCTTCGCCGCCTCAAAAGCCCGACCCCAGACGCACCGTAGACGAGCACCTGCACTCGACGGGCAGGAGTTTTTCAGAGATAGCACCTCCATCTCAACGCTGAAAAACAGAGGCCATGTGGTTCCGCTCCAAACGAAAAAACAACAGCGCCACCTGAACATCGACGGCAACGAAGGGTCCAATGGTCCGCGCCCATGCCCGCTACCTAGGCGTA
>JAKCPI010011699.1:0-41585 GCA_023213315.1 Euborellia annulipes | reverse complement strand
TAACCTTTGTTTAGAGAACAAATCTTTCCTTTTATAATGATTCAAATATTATGGCTTGAAATTAATATTAGGTAATAAGAGTTAAAAAAAAATACAATTTAACCCAAGATTTTTTTATCTTGGGAGAGATTTAATCATTCCTTTAATATTTATTTCATATGGGATACTCAAACTTCAAAACATTATTATCAGGGCCGGATTTACCACTAGGCACTGGCCACAGAAACGCAGCGCCCAGCACGACCGATTTTTTCCTTTGAGGCGCCTTTGTAAATGTTGTATGGTTTACAATAACTATCGGCGAGGCGATAGATGCACGTTCATTAATGGTCGCTGTGTATGGGTGAACACTGTCATCATGCCCCGGGCGCTACTCACAAAGGGGCGCTAAATGACCCGCAAAAACAAAATCAACACTTGCTTCATCTATGATGTTTTTGAATGAGATTAGAATTAAGAAATTAGTCTCTTTTTTTTAACAAAATTAACTATGAGACTCGGACTCTTTTCTGACAAAAAATAAAACAACCCCAAATAAAATCACTGAATGTACTTTTTCTAGTTTTGTTTTGTTTTATTATTAGATTAAATGAATGTTTTCAAATATAATATCAAATCTCCGGAGTGCGGAAATTGAATTTGGTTTGCCATTTCAAGTTTTTCTTTTTCAATCTGTGAGGTGAACCAAATGTCCTTTATGAAGTCAGGGGCAGGCAATAAATGATGACCGTCGAATTTTAGGCATCAAAATTCTCGGAGAGAAATACCTTTCAAGGATAAATAAAAAGCCTTTTATTTACTTTCAAGGAGTTTTTCACCAAAAGAAAACCCCTTGGCGTATGAAACAAAAAAATAATTTATTTGGGGGTCGTATGTAAATTTATTCGAAGGCCATTAACTGGCAGAGATTGGAAGGATGCATTTGGGCACAAAGATGATTTTTGACTCTGAAGAACTCTCGAGAAATTTTTTATTTAAGAAAAATATTTTCTGATGCTGAAACTATTTCCTTTTGTCTTATTAAAATTGTTTTGAACGTTTCTCCATGCACATATAGAAAGGATTCAAATTGTAACTCGAAAAAAGGAGATTGCCTCCTCCCCTGAGCCAAGTTTCAATAGTAAACTTTGCTCTTTTCATTTAATGCAGCGTTTTCCAAACTGTGAGGCGCGGCTCCCTAGGGAGACGCGGACTAGTCTAAGGGGAGGCGCAAATGTTGGCCACCAAGATCAATTTTCCAAATGATTGCTAGTTTTACAAATAAAATAATAAAATTCTGGGACGGAGGTTTTCCTTAATTAAAAACTCGATGAGCCGCAGTGGCACCATCAGTAGAGACGGTGCCCCCTGCGGCTCATCAAGTTTTTAATAAAATAATAAATATGAATAAATAAAAAAATATTTTTATATAAATTTATATTTTTTAGTATTAAAAATTTTTTTTGTTTTGTTTTTGTATTATTTTATTAAATGGGTGGGTTGGGGGGGGGGACGTTATACGGTTAAATATTTTTAAGGGAGGCGTTGTGACATAAAGTTTGGAAACCACTGGCCTAAAGTAAGATTAATTCTAGAAAATTTTACTATGTCTAAAACCCAAAAGGCGGATCCAGGGAAGTTTCTCAGGGTTTTAATTTTTTCTGGCTAGACGCGAATCTCACCGTAGGCGAGCATTGTTAATTATTTTATTTATTAGGATTGGATAAGGGGTTGAAAAATTGAAAAGAATGTTTTTTAAATTTATTTTAGCTAAATCGAAGCGAAATAAATAGAAAAGATTCAAAAAATAGCGTTGTGATAGGGGGATGAAGGGTTGATTATTTAAGAAAGGCCTTGGAATATTCCAAATCACTTGTTGGCATTCTTTTTCAGTTATAAATAAAAGTTAGATTAGAGCAAAAGGTATTTTTTTACTTTTAATAAAAAGGGAATTGTTATTTTCATCTTTTTATTCCTTTACAAAGAGATAAGAGAGTCGAATCTCTCGTTCAGTCGAGTCAAGTGCGTTGCCGAGAATGCAGGCGCTGCTCTCTTTTTTGTGTTTAAAGTGAATCAAAGTGAATAATTAATTTAGTGCAACCCACCCTGACGACACCGTCAACCAGCACACCCTCTGGAGCGTCTTATTAAAGGTAATTATTATGCCTTTTATCGTTGAAAAAAAAATGATAGAAACAAATAATTTGACTGCGAAAAACGATTCTTTTGAATATGAAATTAAATATTTTGCATTTCACTAAGGGTAGAGGGTGAATATAAGGGGGAGGGGGAGTGCAGGTGTCATTGAAAAAAAATTAGTTTTTTTGTCTTTTTTTTTTTTTTTTTTGTTAAACACTCACACTTTTTTTTCATTCACACTCAACACTCATACGCACATTCACACATTATTTTCGGCAACTCAGGCATATAAGACTACCTACTAGACGATAACCGTTATTAATTATTAATGTACATATTGGGGGTCCAGGCATTTCAATTTAAGCCATTTGGTATGCATTTCGGACGGGGTCCGAACCCTCGACGTGCGGTATAGAAGGTAGGCACGCTACCAACTACACAAAGCCCGAGGGCCATTATTTACCATTATATTCTTCCTATTTGGCCTATATTTTTCTTAATCAAATTACTTTAATATACTTTTACTCAGGGATGGATTAAGGGTTGAAAATTAAAATAAAATAATTTCAAAATAAAATAACTAGTCTAAGGGGAGGCGCGAATATTGGCCACCAGGACCAATTTTCCAAATGATTGCTAGTTTTAATATAAATAAGAATAAATAAAAAAAAATATTTTTTTTTGTTTGTTCTCGCGGTGTAAAAAAAAATTTCTAGTCATATGCAGCCAAAATTATTGTGACGTTTCGGCCTTCTTAAGAGCTGTAGGCGAGAATAAAAGAAAATTTTAATTTCAAAATTATAATTGTAATTTTTCATTCAATAACTAGGAATTTTTTTTTTTTTTTTGACTCCGCTTTAATATAAAATTATATTTTTTAGCATTAAAAATTTTTGTTTTTGTATTATTTTATAAAATGGGGAGGGGGCGTCATAAGATTAAATATTTTTAAGGGAGGCGTGGTAACATAAAGTTTGGAAATCACTGATTTAATGAGTTAATCTCAGCTTAAAAAAGGGAAAAACTTTATATTCACTTTCTTTAATCATAAGAGCAGGCTATAGATTTGAAATTTATATGAATAATAAAAGCTATTACGTTAAAATCAAGTTGCGATGTTCTCTAAAGAAAGCCACTTTAATAAAGATTATTAGAAACTTTTAATATTGTTTTCTTATGAATTTATTATAGCTCTAATAATGATTAAATAATAAGATTAAGGAGTCGCTGTGGCTGTTTTAATAATCTAGCGCGTTAGGGGCTCTCAATTAATTAAACAATTAAAAGCACTTCTCAAAAGACCAACTATAGAGATGCTCTACGTACAGTGCGTAGCTTTGAATGAATTCTTTGTTTGTGGCTTGAATTATAAATTATTATTCTGCCCGAGTCGAGTTTAGAACTGGAGAAAATAATTATATATTTTATATATGTGAGAATCAGAATGAACTCCAAATGGTAATTTTCCAAAAAGAACAAAAATGAGGAAAAAAAAAATACAATATACAGTCGGCTCACGATAATTCGAAATCCAAGGGACCTCCAGAAAAATTCGAATTATCAAGAAGTTTGAATTACCAAGACTAAAAAAAAAAAATTTCGAATTATTAAGAGTTTTTATTATATTTTTGAAAATATAGGTCTATAAGACCTCACATAATTTTTATGTATAGCCTCAAATAAAAAAATATGGGGATTGACTTCCCCGAGACTTTCTCGTATATTCTTTTGGAATTACGTCTGGGTGTGTGTGTGTGAAGACGATTGCTTAAAAACCAAAGCAGCTAGATCGATGAAATTTGGTATATGCTCCTTACACTAAAATTGTAGATTTCTATCAACTTTTGGAGTAAATACGTCACAGAAGTAGTACTTTACTTAAAAGTTTTTTCAAAAATTTTGAAATTTTCAATTTTTTTTGTTATATTATGATAAAATACTCTATTTTAAAAGGTTTTTATTCTTTGACATTTTTTCAAAAACTGAATAGTTTTTGTGAAACAAATTCATTTGTTTATATTTACCCTTTTTTAATGACACCTGTATGATTTTGTTTTGATTTTTTATCAAAATTAACGAATATTTTCTATTTCTTCTGTGATTATTTCAAAAACTATTCAGTTTTTGAAAAAAATGTCAAAGAATAAAATTTTTTAAAATAGAGTATTTTATCATAATATAACAAAAAAATTGAAAATTTCAAAATTTTTGAAAAAACTTTTTGTTTAAGTAAAGTACTACTTCCAAGTGACGTATTTACTCCAAAAGTTGATAGAAATCTACAATTTTAGTGTAAGGAGCATATACCAAATTTTGTCGATCTAGCTGCTTTGGTTTTTAAGCAATCGTGTTACACACACACACACACACACACACACACACAGACATAATGCCAAAAATGGTTTTTTTGGACTCAGGGAGGTCTAAAACGTGGAGAAACATCAAAATCTCGAAGTCGAATTTTTTTACGATTACATAACTTTCTCTATACGAGAAAGTAAAAATAAAAATAATGAAAACCACATGGTTTGCATTGTCGGAGCCACTTGGTTAACGAATCCTCGAGAATAGGGAATTCACCGTCTCTGCCCGCTTGCGATTTCCGTGCAAATGACTTGATAAAATCGTTTCTTTTTTCTTTAGAATTGTGGACAGCGTTGATGGAATATTGAATGTTTTGGCGATATCTTTTTTTTTTTTTTTTAAACCAAAAATTCGAATTATACAACGTCCTCTCCCCTTGTTACGAAAAAGGTTTCGAGTTATCGAGCGTATCTACCATAATTACATAGCATTTTTTCGATTTACCGAAGTTTTCAGCTGAAGAGTTTGAATTATCGAGAGTCGACTGTAATTTATTTAATGAAAATAAATTATTATCACACCTGTAAAAATATATTTTCTTTTCTTTAATTATATTTGCGATATAATAGAAGGAGTTATGGGGCGTGTTTTTTTTTCTTTACCCTTCTAAGGAACTATCTGTTTTGTCCCCTACACAATAGGAAACGTATTGTTGTCAGTTCTTCTTAATTAATAATTAAAATAAATATCTACAAGGTCTTGACTTGGGTGTGGGAAAGCATAAAAACAATCAGATAGTCATTTTTTGTTTTTATTTGGAACCAGTAAAGAATCATTTATTAAATAATCAAAAATGGGGGCCTCAAACTCATTTAAACATATATTTCTATTTCCAATCAAAGCTTTGATCGATTAAGAGGAAAATTGGGTTTTTGTGCCTTGACATTATAAAAACTATTGATTTTTCTTAACAGCTCTTTTTAAATTAATTCAAGATCCATATTTATATCGTTTAAAATAATGAAACATATCGAGAATGGAAGGGTTTTTTTTTTTGATTACCACAAAAAAGCTTTCAAATGTCTCTCGTAAATTTGGCGCATGGAGTGCAAAAAATTGGTCTAAAAATTCCATTAGTGGGAATGCCTTTATCAATAATTACTATCAATGACATTTAATTTAACCTGGCCGGTCGATATCAAATTTTTTTTTTACACGGAAACAAAAAAAATCCAATATCTGTTCCAAATGATTTCGATTTTAAGGTGGAAAGAATAAAATATTATCCCATTTCATTGACCATTCCATGAAAATTGTCTAGCTACGCAAGCCAAAATGGAAACTTCCATATATTTTTAAGGGCTATTTTTTAAATTTAATTGCGAGTATTTCAATCGTATATAGCCAATTTCAGATTTATTCGCCTTTTCATCCTGCCCATCGATGGTGCAATATCAGAGAGATACATTATTAACTAGAAATCTAATGGTTGAAAATCAGACAAGCTTCGCTGCTTGCCTTCGGGGCTCTTCTTTTTATATTTTGTGATCCTTTATTTTTCATGTAGTAGGGTCCGTGTTGTAGAGTTGAGAGTAGCAAAAGGGGTTAATTTTTGGAGGGGGGGGGGCATGCTCTATTTGTACTATTATACTGTACAACAATATTGCTTGTCAGGAAAGGTTAAGTTTTCGCTTCACGTTTCAAGGGTCAGTGGTATGTTTCTAATAATTTGAATTATATTGAATTAATTAGTATGTCATAGTTAAAATCTTTTTCAATAATAAAACCATCACCAACAAAACATTTGAAAAAAATCCCATGAAAATTCGTTAAATTGTTGCCAAGAACATAAAAAATAATTAACATTTTGTCTTTATAATATCAGAAAAGAACAACAGAGAGAAGAAAGTTAATTTCAACATAAGCGTGTCTTATTCTTTTTCCAATTATTTTAATTTTATTTTACCATTAAGTATTTTACATATTATTATATAATATAAAGTTACTCCAAAAAGATAAAGATTTTGTTAAAGTAGATTTTAATCTCTAAGGCCCTTGGATTAAATGAAATAAACCTACATATAAAAGTAGGAATATTGAACTGCATATTATTCTACCCTTTTCTTCTACTTTATCTTACCTATATGTATATGTTAATATATATAGAAAGTATTGGAATTATGTCAAAAATTTGATGTCGAGATTTTGATATACACGTTTTGAGGTCCCCTGAAATCAAAAAATCTGTGTGATTGGCCGCACAGCACACAACTTTCTCTTACACTCGGTAATCGAAACTTGTTTACTGTGCTTGTCACACCAGATTTTTTTTTGAGTCGAGATATATTTAGTTTCTGACGATATATTAAAATTCTACTTTTACTTATTACTTGTCAAATCATCACTAGCTGGCCAAGCAAAGAACTTCCACTTATTATAGGGCTTTTAATTTAAATTCAATGGTATGAATATCTCAAAAATAGTGGCTTATGACTATCTTCCACTAAGGCCTTCATTTCTCCCGCCGAAGGCGGGCTTTCCAACTTGTAGTTCTATATAAAGGAATTTGGGATTAAGGACCATAAGACGTTTCTTAATTTTCTTTCCAAATTTACTTTCTCTATGCTTTTTCTTTAAAGGCTTTGAGACGAAATCTAAAAAAAAATCAACCCCTTTTTGCCCTTCTTACCCAGTATAAGTTGATAAGAGGATAAACCGGGCGAGTCTTTGAACATTCTTAATATAACATGTCAAGTAGAGTCCGATTTTTCTCAACTAATATAAAAAAAAATCCATTTCTAATCAATCAATTGGAAATTCGATAATTCCTAAAGAGAGGAAAATAATTTTTTTGAATAATAAACAACTCATCAATTATGAATGAATTCACATCGATTTTTACGTTCTCTTACCTAAGTATATTTGTAATACAATAGAACCTCGATAAGTTAAACCTCGTTAAGTTCAAAACCTCCGTAACTTAAAAATTTTTTCAATTCCCTTCCCTTGACAGCGTAAAACCTCTATTACTTAAAGAACAAAACCTCTGTAACTTAAACAAATATTTTGAGCATAGCCCTCGATAACCTAAAATAATATTTTGGTGACCTCTATAACTTAAAGTATTTCTTTACATATATATTAATATACATATACATATATTATTATAAACATATATATTAAATATAAAAAGAAAAAGTATTGGATTCATCTCAAAAATTGTCGAGATTTTGAAGGATATATACGTTTTGAGGTCCTCCAAATCCAAAAAATCGGTTTTTTGCGACATGGCCTGCCTGTCTGTGAAAGTTGTGTGCTGTGCGTCAGTCACACCAGATTTTTATTTAACAGCTGGGCTTGGTGTAGTTGGTAGTGTACCTACTTTCTATATCGAACGTCTCGGGTTCGGACCCCAGGCAGTCCGATGATTTTATTTAAGCCATTTGGATACCAGACAAAATATTACTATCTGTGTTACTCTATTAAAATTAGGATCGAACTAACAATTTCGGGGAGAGATTGGCTGTTTTTTTTTTTTTTTTTTTTTTCAATCGACAACGTCTACTATATTAAAAAATCTTATATTAAAATAAATGGTTAATATATTTTCTTTTTATATTCCCGCATTAATCATACAAACTTTTTCATAGTGGCTATAAAATAAAAGATTTTACAAATAAAAATAATTGAAAATAAGTATATTTTTATATTCTTTTTATATATTTTCTCTATTTATCTTCTCTTCCATCGGAATTTCTTTCTTTAATCTCGTTCTAAATTAAAATTCCCTTACGGTGCTCTGCTTTTCAAGATACGAATTACAAGAACCAGCCAGCATTTGGTAATGATCCTTTCAAGGGCATGTTTCCGGCCCTTAAAACAACCACTCCACGTAAGATAATACTCTTAACAAAATTTTTACCAAGAGGGTAGAAAAAAGAAATTTAATATTGCTTTAGAGATAGGAGACTTGCTCAAATTACAATGTTTGTTGATGTTTAGAGGCACGATTCAGTTTTTTTTTCTTTCGTTGAAATTATAAAAAAATCCAAATTTAAAATTTGTACAAATTAATAAGCTTTTGTTTTTATTTAGATTAGCTTCTCCATTGATAATTTAATTAATATTATTCAACTCTTTTAAGCGTGAAAGGTTTTCATTATCATTAATTGAGCAGAATATTTAATAATAAGATTTCTTCGCCAGAGGAACTTCTTCCTTTTCTTTTGTTATTTCCTTCAAATGCAAATGAGCTGTTTGTTCCTTGTCTTTTATTTCTTCCTTTAATATATAATATATAAATATTATTAAAATCCAATATATTCCCTAGCGAAATTAAATTATTTCAAATGTTTTCAATATAATAAAAGGAGGAATAAAATTGTCTCTCAGGCATCGGTTTCTAAAGTGAAGTAGGCGACTCTAAATATGATGAATTCAGAGAAGGAAGTTTTACCCCACTAATTGGAATGATCATAGCAATCCCCCTCCCTTGGCGTTTAAATTTGATTTATATAAGATTCCATTTTTCATAAACTCTCAAGAATGGAAATTGAATTCGTATTCGATCAAGTGAATTGCTATAAAATATTTTTATTTTTTTTCATATTTGGTTCAAGGAGAAAAAGCATTCCTGAATCAGAAGATTCATTTTTATTTTATTTTGTATAGTATTTCGAGTATAACAAGAAAAAGAATTAATTTTTTTTTATATGCTCCAGAAAATCATTTTCTAACTGAATTCATATAGCTATAGATCGTAGCTCTTATTTGAATTTTTGATGTGAAATTCATATTGACATAGAAATTTGATGTTTTCATGGGTAGATGGCTTCATTCTGCATGATTGTTCTTCGTTAATTTAGTGCTCAAAAATAAGAGACTCGCATTTGCTTGATCTTTTGCTCCTTCAATGGATCGATCCTCTTCTCTTCTTCATAAGCGTTAGGTTTTTGCCGATCCCGAATCAAGACAAAGGAGGAATTCATTATCATTCTCAGTTGTATGTTCGGTTAATGAACACTTGTCAGAATAAAAAAAGCTCAAGACCAATGTTGTGTGTAGATAAAATTCCATCAAAATGATAATCTGTTAATCGGGTAGCGAACACCATCTCTGATTTTTGATGAGTTCGTGACCCTTGGGGAGGGAGATTCGGCACTGAGAGGGGATATCCCAGAAGTTAGTTTGCTTCGAAGATTTATTCTTTTATTTTCGATATCTTATAAAGCGTTTTATTTTTCGTTAGTGTGTTTTAGGTAGGTGTGAAAAATAAATATTTTGGAAAGATGGAACTTAAGATTTGGGTGATTGATTAGTTTATAAATTAATCTATTTTTCTAGATTACACATAATCTGTTAAAGTGGGTTGCGTCTTCCCGATCGAAAGCATCCCGTCACAAATTGAATAAACAAACGATATATTGTATATTTTGACTAAAATAGTAGAATTTTATTTTCTTTTGAAATTTGCATTCATTAATTATTTATTCATAATGACGTAAACAAATGAATGGAATTTAATTAATATAATTATAAAAAGGCGTATTCATTGATTTTTCATGGCGGCCATTCATACAAATTGCTTTGGAATGGGACTCGGACGCCTTCAATTCGTAGAACGCAACCCACTAAGCATTCGTTCATTTCGGATCGCCCATCAGAGCTTCTAAGGCGCTTAGTCATCATTCATAATAATCAAATTTTTTTTTACTATTCCTTCTGGGTGGATTGATATCCCTATCATCCCTTTACGCGTTCTCTCTCTCCAAATATAACTTTTTCCAACTTTCAGCCTATTCATTTGCTAATCCTAACGAAATTCAAATATTCAAATCCTTTTCTAAGAAAAAAATTTTATTTTTAAAAGAGAACTTTTGAGTTTTTTAAACCACTTATTTAGACTAAACATAAAAAGTTATTTCATAAAAAACTTTTCATGCATTATAGCATATTAATTAATTTGTATATAAAACACGATAAAATATATTAAGACAATCGGAGTCGGGAGGAATAAAACCAGCTTTGTTGAACACCTTTATACTTTTATTTTAAGCAGACGTTTCGGTAACCATAACGGTTGCCATCTTCAGTGCCAATGAAAGTTTTTTAAGGCGTTCCTGTCCCTTTCATTGGCACTGAAGATGGCACCCGTTATGGTTACCGAAACGTCTGCTTAAAATAAAAGTGTAAAGGTGTTCGACAACGCTGGTTTTATTCCTTCCGACTCCAATCTCACATAGCCAGCATACAATTTAATTTATATTAAGACAATCTTTGCGATAAATTGATTCAAAATTTACTGGTCCCAAGCACTATGGTAGAGTACTTCTTTTTTTGTACTAGAGGACAGTGGTTCGTTTCCGGTCTGCCAAAAAAAAACAAAAACTTTTGATTAATTCTTGTGAATCTTGAATACATATAAGAGTGATGCCGAATTTTAAAGATACGCTTTCTTAAAGCCATTTTATTTATTTGTATTTAAGTAATACTACCTGCGTAAGTAATAGGATATTTGTTGAAATAGAGAGAGAGAGAATTGTTCTCTCACTTTATAACTTATATATCCTTGAATTATTCTAACTAACAATGTCTTTAAATTTCGCAACTGATGTTCAAACCTTGATTGTCTTAAGGGGTAATAAATTCATTTCCAGGACTGAATCGGAGGTGTTTTCATTTATTCTATATCTCTCCCTTTCTCTATATATATTCTACAAATTGGAAGCTATCTCAAGGCGAAATTCGATCTCACATTGAAGATGAAATATTTATGAGATGAGATATGAAATGAAGGTGAAACGTTCAGGAATTTAATCATGAAGAACAAAAAGAACTTGGAATTAAGCAATTTTAGCTTTAATTAGATGAAATTTTAATAAACCACTTCATAATGAACTCATCACGTCATAATCATTTCAAATGCATTTTGATGCCAGATTTCTTGGTTGTGGTTATGACTAGGGCTCGGATTTCGCCCTATTTGCCTTTTTTTAATTTATGACTTAAAATTTAGGCCCATATGATATGTATACGTTTCATGAAATTCTGAATAAAATAAGAGGCATTTGTTAGTGCCTATAATGCCTATTTTGGCCGATTCTAGGTTTTGGTGCCTATTTCATCTATAAATGCCTTTTTAGTGCCTAATTTAAGTTCAAATAGCCAATTTCAATTTTTTACGAGCTATACATAGCCTAAATTTAAAATTTTTTTGAATTATCAAGAAAATATTTCAAGGGGCGGAGGGTAAAGGGGATGATTACCCCCTCCCCCCGAGATTTGAAAAAAATACTTTTTTTCAAAAAAAAATTTATTTTTAATGTAAGATTTTAAAAATTAGTACTTAAAAATTTGATTTGTATTTATATTCTGGCAAACAAGTACAGAAAATTACTCGAAATTAAGAAAAAATCTGGTGTGACTGGCGCACAGCACACAACTTTCTCTTACCTTCGGTAATCGAAAGTTGTGTTCTGTGCTTGTCACACCAGATTTTTTGTGTCAACATATATTTAGTTCCCGACAGTACATACGGAACATTGGAATTCAGATGTAAAATTTATAAGTATGGGAAAATATTTATATTTTGTTACCATGGCAACCATTTTTCCTATCCTTCCCTATGAAATACAAGAGTAAAGTGATCTTCAGAAGATTTCAATCGCAAAATGAGAATATACATTTTAAAGAGCATCTAAAAAATAATTGATTTTTGAATTTTAAAAAAAATCGTTGGAGCAAATTTTGAGAAAATCGAAAAAAACTGAAAAAGTACATCAGTAAAGTACTAGTACTCTTTGGCCGATTTTGACTAAAAGCTTATTTTTCCGGTCTAGGAGGGTGTTTAACTTAAATATAAAATTTCAGCCTCATAGCTCAATTCCTTCATGCTTAAAATTGAACACAGACACACACACACACACACACACACACACACACACACACACAGACAGACCATGTCGCGAAAACCACTTTTTTGGATTCAGGGGACCTCAAAACGTGAAGATCCATCAAAATCTCGACATCGAATTTTTGACATGAATCCAATACTTTCTCTCTATATATATATTACATATATACATAGGTAAGAGAAAGTAAAAATTGTGTGCTCTGCAACCAGTCACACCAGATTATCAAAAATAAGACATCAATTTTTTAAATTTTTTTGTATTATTTCTTAAATAATGCCTTTATAAGTGGCTATTTTAATAATTTTTAGTGCTTAGTTGGCTGCCTATTTTAAAGATTTTCAGTGCCCATAAATCCGAGCCCTAGTTATGACCATCAAAAATAGAGAAAGAAATAGGCAGCTATACGAATAAGAATAAAAACACAGTGGCGTAGTGAGCTTAACTCGCGCCCGGGGCACAATACATTTTTAGCGCCCCCCCCCCCCCCATTCGAAAACCATATAATTATATGTAAAATATACTCGTAAATTAATAAATAAATAAAGTAAAATAAATAGTCATAGGCTCAAGCTAGGCTTTAAATTTGAGACAAAAAATGTAGTTGAGAAAACAAGACTATATTTTGAAATGTCTATGATCATCCAGAAATCAATTATAATAAAAATAAAAATTATCCAGCAATTTTTTGTTTTGCGGACCATTTGGCGCCCCTTTGTGAGTAGCGCCCGGGGCATGATGACCCCCCTTGCTCCCCCCTCGCTACGCCACTGTAAAAACATATGAATTGTACCTGAAGAAGACCTCAGAATGAAAGACCGAAACCTTGTTTGGTTTGTAGAATCTCAGAAATTAAATAATTTTCATATTTTCCTCAGCCTGCTTAAACTTGCATGGCCTCTGAATATAGAATAATAGAATATCTTTAAAGTTAAAGAGCTTTCTTCTTCTTCCTCTGCCTCTTTTTTTTTTTATTCTTACTTACGATTATTTACTCTCCTTCCTTTTACCATTTTTTTTTTTTTTTTATCTTTCTTTTCGATTAATAATTAAAAACTCCTTTTGTTTTCGCAAGTCAAAAGGGATAATTTACTCTATTCATTTTTTTTTATATAAATCAATCCTCTCTATAATTTTTTTTTTTTACTTTTTGACAAGTCCTTAACTAAAATGATTTATTTATTTATAAAAAAAGATCATCTCTTTAATTTATTAATCAACATTCTCATTTAGTGCCTGATATATCCCTTTTTTTAATTCTCTGATTTTATAAAAATAAATAAGAAATAGACGTCATCAGTAGAGACCGGATTTTAAGCAAAATGCTTATTGCTCAATTTTATAAGCAGTCATTAGATATTTAATTTCTACACGAATTAGGAAAAACTAAGTGTATTGAGATTGCATTTTTTATGCTTTTTTTGAGTTTTCATGCTTTTTTCCCTTTCGTGCTTATTTTCACTTATTTTACGAATATTTATAATTTTTTTTTTTTTTTTATTAAAAAACACACTTTTTTCCCATTCACGCACACATACACCAGGGACGTATATAAGGAGGGGAGGCCCCCCTCCCCCTCGAAATGTTTGATCGACCCCGCAGTGCGAAAAAATATAGCCCTGTAAAAAAAAGATTTTCCGCAGGGTGAAAAACTTTGGTTCCGCAAAAAGAAAATTTTTCGCAGGGCGGGGCGGAAAAAATTTAGTTTCTTTAAAAAATAAATTTGTATACGCCATTGGTACGAGTTTTTCAACTTTTATGCTTATTTATCAACTTTTTATTCAAGATTTTTATGCTTTTTTAAGCACTTTTTTTTTTCATTTTTTTTATGCTTTTTTGTCCAGTCTTTAGTCATCAGTGCTAAACCAGAGCAATGGATTTCTGAAATATAATAAAAACGCTTTAATAAGTCATTTGCTTTCGTCTATCTGCATATGAATAAAGATACATAATACTCCAGTATTAGGGAGGGGGAACAAGCCCCAAGATCTTCGTTGTTTAGCTACTAGGCAAGTACGGAGGACAAGAGCCGTGAAAGGTTCAATTTTTAAATTCATAGCCAGCACGCTACCCCTTTTGTGGTTCTACTCTATAGACGACACGAGTTACTTGAACTAAGATTGATTTCCCCCCCCCCTTCCTCTTCACACACTCTTAGTAGCAAGTTATCACATTAATTCGCCACACCTGAAAGTTCATGTCAAATCAATTTTGACAATTTCTCTCAGATTGTCTCTGTATTGTGACCATATTTATAAAGTTACTTATTTGAGAGAAAAACGCCTGGCCCGTCCAGTTAACATACTTTTTCTAAGTCTTTATCCCTCGATTTGGGAAGAAATGGAGTAAGAGCGAAAGAAGTGCCAGTCTTTAAGTTCGGATGTCAACTACAAACTCACCATTGAGTGAAATGGCAAATATAATTTTAAAAAAGTAGAAGAAATCTTTGGCTTTTGTTGTTGTTGTTTTTCTGCTAAATTAAGCAAAAGTGATTTATTCAACTGACCGTGACATTACTGATGGCTGGTGGATGGTTGAGTTAATTCATTGATTAGCGAGGTTAAGCAAATTGAGCCTGGATCATTCAGGACAAGGATGTTAAACTATTAGTTTGCATCTCATTGGGCTGGCTGGCTGGCTGGCTATTGTTTAATAATAATTACCAACTATTTGGAGAGTTAAAGCTGTCATCATTGTTATTAAATAAAAACTTTTTGTTTTGGGGTAAATTGTCGTTTATTTGTATTGCACAATAATTTTTATTTATTATCCACTTTCTTTTAATAATTCTTTTAAATTAATTTAAACTTTCGACCGTTGGTTCTCGTTGAAACATTTTGTAAATTAAAATTAAATATACAAATTAAACACTAGGTTGTTTCAAATGTTTTATTAATTAAAAAATTAACACTTGATACGTATTTCGACAATTCATCAGATGATGACAAAGAATTGTCGAAATACGTATCAAGTGTTAATTTTTTAATTAATAAAACATTTGAAACAGCCTAGTGATTTGGATATTTAATTTTAATCCACTTTCTTTTCATTACCAGCCCCCCCCCCCCCTTTTTTACTTTCTCTTATTTTTCATAAAATATTTAAAATTTATTTTCTGAAATATCAGTTTCTCATTTTTTTTTTCATTTTATATTAATATAAAAAATCTGGTGTGACTGTCGCACAGCACACAACTTTCTCTTACCTTCGGTAATCGGAAGTTGTGTTATGAGCTCGTCACACCAGATTTTTCGTGTCGACATATATTTAGTTTCCGCCGATATATTTGAATTCAAGATGTAAAATTTATAAGTATGGGAAAATATTTATATTTTGTTTCCATGGCAACCATTTCTCCTATCTTTCCTATGGAGTACAAGAGTAAAGTGATCTTCAGAAGATTTCAATGGCAAAATGAGAATATACCATTAGGTAGCCAAATGATTTAAATAAATACTAATTTTATTTTTTTCCATTTCCCGTCTCACTTATTTAATTGGTTTATAGAAGAGTGTCGTGTCTTTTTCACACCGCAAACCGGCAATGAAATATAACCGAATTACATATTTTCCCATGTCCGGCACGGCTAGCCCCGCCCCCCGAACGCCTGCCTCTTCATTTCATTGTTCCTCTCCATTTGTCGTTCGATTGTCCTCATTCAGTTCCTTTCGCTCTTGTTCCGGTGGTTTGTTCCTTTTCCGTTTTCCATCCTCCTATCGTTGCTGTTCCATTTACTCTTTTTAATCTTTTGAATCAATACAATTCGATAGATTTTTTTAAAAGAGGCTATGAAACCGCGATATTTTAATTTCCTCACTCTCGGGGTTTTTTTTTTCCAGAGTCTCAAATGTAATTTTTGTAAATAACTTTAAAAAGTGATTCTTCATCTCTCATGTTACAATATAAATTAGAAAAATTAAAGCTTAACTTGTTCGATGATGAATGAGTCGCAGGTGTGGAAATAAAAGTCTTGTATAATTTACTCGAGTATTTATGTCTTGCGGGATGCCGTTCTCTTAAGTCTTTTTGAATTAATAGCAGCAGCGCAGCTTCCCTGAGGTGAGTTTTGCTCACCGGCTCTCCCCACCCATACCATTCTTAAAAAGAACTTATCTCTTTATTTAAACTTGAAAGGATTTAAAACAATTTAATAAAATGCTTTTAAATTACTTTTATTGTACAAGATTTAAATAAATTGAGTTAGTATGCAACTTAATAGCAGTTAACTCGAGGGAGGTGGGGGGGAGGGGGTTGTTTCGTCTACCCGTAACAATATTCAATTTTATTCTGTTTTCACTTCGATTCTAATTAAAAATTCCTTTTTTTTTTGTTGCAGGTCAAAAAGAGTTGGCGATCGAACTTTATAAAAAAGGCATCGCAGAACTTGAAAAGGGTATCGCAGTCGACTGTTGCGGTGGCAAAGGTGAAGTTTGGGAACGAGCACAACGCCTTCACGACAAGATGAAGACGAACCTGGCGATGGCACGTGATCGCCTCGACTTCTTAGGTAGTACAGAGACGGGACGTTTCTGCAGGCGCGCCTCGGCCGCCGCGGCTCTCGTCTACACGACCACGACCACGACACACCCCACCACCACCATCACCACGTGACGTTGTCCCCGGGTACGCGGAGGCATGCCCAAAAACCCAAAAACCTATACACCTTTAATTGCCTCTGGCACCCATTTCCTGTTGCCCTCGGAATAAGAACTTTACAAATTTTAAAATATTCATTTTTATTAATAAATTCACAAAAATGCAATATTGCATGGGGAATTAATTATCTGTGAGGGCAGATGGAACAAATTTTCACCATCCAAGTTTGTATTCTAAAATTAGATTACTCTGTATAAATTGAAAACTTCGCAGGGCCTCCAGGGAAATTACATGGACTTTGGTGATCACTGAGTTATGACAAAAATTAAAATTTTGAAATAAATGAAATCAGGAAAGCAAAGTGACAAAATTGTTCTTTTTCTTCGATGGTTAACAATTTTTTTTAATTATTATTTCTTATATATGGACCCTGTTATGCAATGGTGTGTCAAAGACCAAACATCGAGTTTTGAGAAAATTAACATTAAAGTTTTTTGTTTTCATTGGATTATATATAATTTTTCTTGTCAATTGTGCAAGTAATATTAAATATAAATTTTTTTAGAACATATTTCATAAAAAATACTATTAATTAAATCATTTGAAACAATATTCCGTGCTTAACTCAATTTTGAATTTTTTTGGTCTTTGACACACCATTGCATAACAGGGTCCATATAATAATTAATAAACTGCATTTATTTATTATTTATAAATTAAGCGAAACTCCATACTATTTATTTTCCCACATCAAAAATCACGCATGTAAGTGATTTATTCTCTTGCATATTTGTAAAGCTCTTGTTCCATGGGGCCAATTCACCTCTTATTTGATCCTAACACGCCCCAAGCCAACTGAGCCAGTCAGAATTCCATTATCAAAAAAATTTGATATTGCATATTTGAAACTATTTATGGATTCTCAACTTGTTAAAACGCGAGGGAAAAAAGAGCATGCTCACTCGCCTCCCGCTCACCCCTACTCTTCGAATTATCCATTATTCATGAGATAATAATACCCCAAGCACAGGATCAAAAACACGAAATTATTTTTAAATGTTTGTCTGCTTCTTTTCTATCTTTAAATGAATATTAGATGGTATTTATTTAACTCTTTTATAGTATTCTCTAAGCTTGTTTATGGGGTAGTTTTTTCTATTTTTCCTAAACGCTATATAGTTGGAGAACTAGCGACGAAAATGGACAAGAGTTTTCTGAAGGCTAATATTGTCAGAATAGGTTGCATTTTAGTGATGGAAAGATACTCTAGAGTCAGCACTTCCAGTACCGGGGCCTTTGGCGGGAATAAGGCGGTAAATTTGTAATATGCACGTGGCGTCAGTGCTAGTTCAAACCTGTCAAAAAGTGTTTTCTGAAGGTTGAAACTTTCCAAAATAATAATAAAGAAGTGGTCAAATTAACTAAGGTGCTATGGGAAACTAAATATATCTCGACACAAAAAAATCTGGTGTGACACACCCAACTTTCTCTTACCTTCGTTAATCAAAAATTCAAATTGTGTACCGTGTGCCAGTCACACCAGAATTTTTGTGTCGAGATATATTTAGCACCCTAGTTAACTTGACCACTTGCTTATTATTATTTTGGAAAGTTTAAGCTTTCAGAAAACACTTTTTAACAGGTTTGAACTAGCTCTGACGCTATGTGCACCAAAATTTCGCTCTCTGACTGTTATATTCCTATTTTATATTCTAATTGCTGGTTGTCTACAAATTTTGAGCTTTCAGAAAACAGTTTAGAGATATTAATTAATATTACATACGAGCTTATTCCCGCCAGAGGCCCCGGTACTGCAAGTGCTGACTCTAGAGTATCTTTCCATTACTAAAATGCAACTTATTCTGAAAATATTAGCCTTCAGAAAACTCTTGCCCATTTTTGACGCCAGCTCTTCGACTAATAAAGTTTAAGGGTCAAGCTATCTTTTTGATTCATACTAATTAACAGTTAGCAAGGCGCATGAAGCTTTTATTTAAGAAAATCACTCTCACTAAGAGGCTGACCCAACAGGTGTATCGTTATTATTTAATTTTTTTTTTTTTTAGAAAAATGTCAAAAACATCTGGGTACAATGACAAAGGACAAAGGATCATCCTCATAAGTTGCAAGGTCTCAAATGTCAAAAGTTCAAAAGCGAATTTTTTTGTCTCTTAATACTTAAATTTCTTCTTAAAAAGTTGAAAAGATCATCCTGTTGTTGGTAATAGCGAGAGAGGATGGTAAAAAAGAAGTCATACCGATATTCAATATTTTCTTCAAGAAATGGCTAGAAAAATTACACTGACATTTGTGAGTGAATTGAATTCATTTCATAAATAATCCAGTTTTCGGCAAGATATCGCCCCGGGCGGGATAAATTGTTGTAGTTCGTTGCTTTATTTTTCTATATAAATTATCAGGAATTCATTAAATCTTTTCCTCTTTTTGTCTTATAACTAAAATGTTTATCTCTTCTTTTGGTCCATTTCTTTTTCAAAAAAATTTTTCCGTTCCATAAATATTGACAATGTCAACACCTCTGAGCCATCGACTTCCAAATGATAACTTATTAAATTCATCAACTTTAAACCCCCTAATGGATAATTGATTTACACCAAGTTTTCGTCCAAAACATTTCCGATAAAATTATTATTGGAAAGGCCTTATCATAGACTCCAAATTCAAAGGCCTAAAGGCAAATATTTCACTAGGATAACTCAAAAACAAAAAGAACTTCAGTATAAAAAGTAAAAATAATTCTCAAAGCATGTATTGTATCAATATTTTAATTGCAGACACTGGCTTCTTTATCAGAGCTTTTTTTTATCTGACTGGCTCTCTGTTAGCAAGCAGACTGCTTCCTTTTCCTTCCAGAGAGACGCATGCCCGCATCAAAATCCCGGACTTTGCCATTTGCCTAGATTACCGCTGTCTTATTTTATCCCTTTCCACGATTCTATTATAAATGCCGAACATTGGAAGCACTTAAGCATTTCCCAGTAATCCTAGCTTTCATTCAATCTCCATTTAAAATTCAGATTTCATTCATATTAGTTGGGAAATTCGTTTTCCATAGTAAAATACGTCATATTCTAAACATAATTCTAACATAAAGCGAAATCAAAATACATTCAAATTCAAAAATTTTATAAATTAATTTTAATAATAACAATAACTTAGAGGAATTTAACCCTATTTCTCTCTATAGCAGGAATATTTTTATTTATATTTTTGTAGGGAGGGGAGGATTTTTGAACTCCGCCTTAGTTTATACAAGACTAGCCATTCCAGTATTACGTAAGCAAGGGAAGAGTATTTCATTTATTTACTTTTGATGTCAAGAAACCAGAACATTTTAATTAAAAAATTTGCCATCTTTTTAAAAAAGCCCGAACAACAACAATCGATTTGTTTTCGAAGAGGAGGTTCAAAATTTGATTACGTAAGAGGCCCCCTCCCCTTTGGGGCAGGTTCCAAAATTCCCCCCCCCCCCCCCCCCCCCCCCCCCCCCCCGCGGCGGCGCAAATGATTTCACGAACCCCCCACCCCGCGGGGGGAAGAGCACCAGGGTGTACGCACCCTAAGATTTAAATGGCCCTTAACCTTAATCCAAATATTAGGGACGATAAAATTTTCTTATATCTTGAAATATCTATTTACGTAACCAAATTTTTTGACTGTTTTAGAACTTCCCTTCTCTTCGTTACTAATAAAAAACAAATCGCAACCCCGTTGTTGCTGTTTTTGTTGTTCGTGGCGACTTTTTTATTTAAAATGTTCTGGTTTCTTGACAGCAAAAGTAAATAAATGAGATCTTTTTCCACTTGGCTGCTTAATACTACTTGAACGGCCCCTAGCCAGTCTAGTTTAACCTGAGGGGGGGGGGGGGGGGTTAAAATCTCTCTCAAAAAATAAATAAATAAATAAAAATAGTGCTACAAAGATAAATAGTGTTATATAAAATTCTGTACTCTGTTAGAAATTTTTAAAAATAATTTATATTCTTTAAAATTTATACATTTATACATTTGGAAGGAAAGCGTGGGGGGGGGGGGTCTAACCTGCTAAAAACTATAATTTTTATTAATGATACTAATCAATGTGCCGCTGGACTTAGTCAAGGCTTTGATTTTTCTTTATATTTTATTCTTCTTCCATTATTTATCTTTTCCATCCGATATTATTATCTCTCTAAGCCTCGCGTTAATCTCAGCAAAGAAGAAAGTCGAGGAGGAACTCTAGTCCAAATTTAGAGAGAACTTTTATTTGATGAATTACTTGAACTGTGTATTTTGGCTCCGCTTACAGTTATTGATCGCCTACGTTCTCGTAGGGTAGTTGCAATTTTTGCACCAATTGATTTTAACTCTCCTCTTGCCTGTTTTTAAATATATTTTATATCTTGTATTGTATAATCGGCATTTGAAATATTCTTGAAATATTTTTTTTTTTTAATATATTCACATATTTGCATTTATTTTCAGCTTTTAATTTAATATTGGATGAATTTCTTAATGAAATTAAATTTAAAAAATTTAATTTTTCATTTTCTAGCTACTATACTTGGTTTGTTCTGGATAGAATTTGCCCCCCCCCCCTCCTTTGATTTCGATTAGGGAATTCATCCATTAGTAAAACTTATATCTTTTTTTAGCATAAATTTTAAACTCCTATATTCGTAGAATCTAAAGAATAGAGATAATTTAAATAAAAGAACAAATTAATAAAAAAGATTTTTCTTTTTCTAGTTTGATTAATGTATAGAAATTGCATTTTCTTCCCCCCCCCCCCCGCCCCACCCATGTGATTCATTTAGCTCTGTTTGTGTGTGATTCAAATTTTTTTCATTTTTATAAAAGATAACTTTATTTTTCTTTTGAATGGATAAAAAAAGAACATGAACAAGATATGTGCCGTGTTTGCGAATTAAATAGATTCCCTTGACTTTTGCACGTTGGCAGCTTAAAAGTTTATTTGGGCAAACTTTTCTCAAATAGTCTTTTATCCATCCATGGCTGGTTGGCTGACTCACTGAGCAAACTTGTTACATTAAGGTCCAAGTAAAGCGAAATTCAATTGAATTTCCCTCCAAACTCTTTAAGTCGAGTTTAATAAGATAAAATATTCAATCAAAACTCGCCCGTTTATTATAAACAAACAAAAAAACTAAATAATAATAATTTATTCATTAAACTTTTATTACATTGAAAATTTTCTCACTTCATTTTGAAATCTAAATTGCTCTCTTGTGTTATTGTTCTTATTATTTCCAAGTTGCTCATTAGAGAAAGGCCAAAGGGAGAGTGCCAGAGGCTTTGATTCTTTTTTATTTCATCACATTTTATTTTTTATTTTTCACCTCTTTGTCCCCATGTCTTTTTATTCAACATTAGGGGAAAGTTGATCAAGGTGTACCTGTACTAATCACTTAAATTCAATGAGGCAAATATGTCTTCTTCTTCCTGTAAAATTATTTTGAGATGTAAATTTCGATTTAAAACAATACACAGTATTAGAAAGATCTATTTTATTTAAATTAAAGTTATAGCAGATTTTTACTCCTCCCCATTCCCCCCCTCCAAAAAAAACCCTTATAAATTTATACTATATTTTAAGAATCTATATAAGCCTTTTAAGAATATTTTTGGCAAATTGTATTATTATTAATAATAAATAAAACAAGTTCCATGTAGGCTGTGACGTAGACGTACACAGCCGCTGTTCTTTTAACGTGACAACGTCTATTTTTTGATTTCGAACAAATTCTTTTCTACTTAGTTCCCAATAATTATTTTATAATTTAGTATTAAATTGATTTGCTCAGGGCCCACCCACATCTTGTGGGTACATGGATGGCGACCACGAGCTACCCGAGCTGGGACAGGCAGTCCTTCAGTTCTTTAAATGTCTGTCTCTTCCTTCCTCTTTTCAACAGGCGTCAGACCGTGCGACGGGCCGGCCTGTCCTATTTCTTCCGGTCGTAAAAACGTATAATAGGGTTGGAGGGAAGAGTGAGGTCCGCCGACCCCGCATTGCGGGACAAGGCGAGGAGAGAAGAAGAAGATAATATTTAATTGATAGTGATTTTGCTTTTGTGTTTATAGTAAAATCCATTTTTCAAAATTATATTTCAATAATTTTTTGCCTAAAGAACGAGGTTTTCGAGAAAAAAATTGATTTTAGAGTTAATTAATCTAGTTTAATCTATTAGAGTTTTTCTTTCTGTTCAAATTGACATCACATTTAATCTGATCTGATTAGCCGTTCGGAATCTACAGGGGTTTAAACTTTCAAATTAGAATTTACCGCCGCGCGGTAAAATGAAATAATAGGAAAAAAATAAATGGTGAAAAATCATTCTTTCTAACCGTATATTCAACATAATTATACCTCTTAAAACAGAAGTTATTCAAGCCGCTAACTTTTCCGTGCAAGCCTCCCTACCCGGCCACTAACATGCATTGTAAGACGTTGTCACGTCAAAATTTTCAAACGTTTACTTGATTTGAAGGAGGATTTTTGCTCCACTACCGTATAGATGTCGAAGTTTCCCTTCCTGTCTAATGAGTCAGAGTTATGCATCCCGTTCCGAGCGATCTAAATTATATTGGCTACAATAAATTTAGAAAAATAAGAACATTGTTTAAATGGCCTCAGCTGCCGAAAAAGACGATTTTTGAAGAGAATTTATATATTTTTGTTTATTTCCAGTACGTTTATATTTTATTGCCTTTCCATTCCAGGGTAGCTACTCTAGTTAAAAATAGAGACCTGGGAGGGATTTTTTGTTTGTCCCATTAAAGTTTATTTAAAAAAAAGTAATTTTGCCAAACATCTGCAGAAGACAAGTTAGCAAATCAGACAAGCAAATGCATAGCTGGTACTTCAAATAGATGAGCTCAAGAGCTTTCCAAAGTTAAGTGGTACGATTATGACAACTCTCCCCTCTATTACTTTTTTTTTTTTGTTTTAATTTTAAAAATTATTTATTTTTTTCTTCTTATTTTTGTTTTATTTATTTTCGATTTGCATGTGTGTGTGTGTTAGTGAACATGATCTACCTTCAGCAACTGGCCGTCGAGGAAACCACCCTGGCAGCTCCTAAAGGAGGACTCCGCCCCAATACCCTAATTGCCAATTCGTCTTGCACCCCTGTTCCCACATCGGCACGATTTGCGGTCCCAAGGACTTCGAAAACCCCATCTGGGCCAGAAGGTCGGCAAATCAACATCTTCGACTAATCGGATTGTGAATCTCAAAGCCCAGCTCATCTCTTTCTCTAAATCATTTTGTTCTTCTTCTAACTCATTCTGATTTCTAATTAAATTTAAAAAAAAACTATTTCTCTTATTCTAATGACTAACATGCTTGTAAATAAATGATAGCAAATGTTTTTGATTTTTACGGTGTCCTTTTATGTTGACTCAAAAACAAAAAGCATGCACTACTCTTTTAATCTTCACAAGTGACAAAATTAAATTAGCTAGCAATCAATTGAAATAAATAGAAACGGGGTCTAAATGGCGTCAGAAAATGATCAAAAATAAATTTTAAAAAATGCATAAATTTTAATTTTAATTTTCATAGTAAAGAGATCTCATGCTGCGATTTGCAATTTCCTAGCTTTTTTCCTTGGTTATTTACTTGAAAAATAGACCTTTTTTTTCATTCACTCACTTACTGACGATCTTCATGTTTGGGCCTTACCTAAAATCTAGAAAGCTAAAAATTTGATTTTGCACATTTCCCCTCTCTTATCCCATTTCATCTCTCTTACCCCGGAAATGGGAATGAGAAGGGAATAATAAAAAGTGAATGAAAAAAGAAATTAATTAAAAAACTCTACAAAGAAAAAAACCTGAAATCTATCAAAAACAATTCTTTTAAAAATGAGTCAAAGGAATAAAATCCCAAACAATTCAGACTTGATTTTGTTCATAATCTCTCATCTGATTTTTATAATTAAATCAGATTTGGGCCAAGGGCGGGGGGGGGGGGGGTAATTACCCTCTTTACCCCCCCCCCCCCGAGATTTAAAAAAAAATTATTTTTAATGTAAAATTTTAAAAATTAATACTTAAAAATTTGATTTGTATTTATATTCTGGCAAACAAGTACAGAATGCGCCTTTAAATTACCAAAATTAAGAAAAAATTGTGTGCTGTGCGAAGAGTCACACCAGATTACCCCCCCCCCCCGAGAAACACCTCTGGATCCGCCCTTGATTTGGGCGTATATTTTTTTTAGATATTTTTTACAACACTTGGTTTGAAATTTTATTAAACATTTAAATTTACTCATTGTATACCCTAGTAAATTCTCATAATGCCGATGAGAGAAGTTCAATGATTAGATTAATGCTCAGGAAGAGAGGATGCCAGCCAAACAGGGGGCCTCTACCAAATGAAAACCCCAATACAAGTCAGTGGCGGATTAATACAATTTTGTCGGGGGGGGCGGTTTATTTTTTTATTTAAGGACTTTGTCGGCATCTATGGCCATTTTAGACCCCTTTCCTGTTTATTTAAATTGATTGGTAACAAATTCAATTGAAATTAAAGAGCGGAAATCATAATTTCTTTAGATTACTAGTTTTTATAACTGTTTGAATTTCTTCTTAATCCGCCCTTGATACAAGTACCTTATGTATATATTTTATATATAATTTTGTATATGTAAATATATAACAACTCTCTCTGCATCTCGATGGTGTATAGATTGAGATTGCCAATACTATCATAAGAACTGAAGATGGCCTTAAAGCCGAAACGTTTTCTTGTATTGGGATTTTCATTTGAGAGATTCTCCTGTTTGGCTGACATCCTCTTTTCCTACGTATTAATCTAAATTGTAATAATTTTTCAGAATTAAATTTGCTACCACTTAATTTAGAACAACAGAGATTGGGTCTAAATAGCCTCTGATGTCGAAGAATTTTTTGAAAAATTTTGTGACTCTTCACATTCTTTTTGGACCGTTTGGATATAATTGATTTCAACAGAAAAGTTGAGTCTATTAAATAAAAATAAATTATTATTTCAAACGGAGTAGAGTATGCATTTAATACTCAATTTGTTTTTATTATATTAATTTGAATATTTTTCGCTTGACATTCATTGAAAAGGAAAGGGGCGAATAAGTGAGTAGATGGCATCACAAAAAAAAAAAAAAAACAGAAAAACAGAAAAAAGGAAAGCTGGATTTCCTGTTTGTTACTCCAGCATCAAAAGTTCATTCACATTCATTTTAACAATTATTCAAAAAACCTTTTATTATTTTACAAAAAAAATATTTGCTATATTTATTCACATTACGTAATAGGGAGTTAATATATTTTAATCAGAGCTATAGGCCTTTTTTTTGCTTTGCCTAAATAACCCTAAATATTTATCTGATTGTGTGAATATATTAATCGTGGTCTGGTTTTGCAGCGATGGGCCGCAAAATGACGGGAAATCGACGAGGCACAAGCGGATCAGGAATGACCCTAAACAAGAGTCAAACTCTGCCGAGGAACATGGGCTCACGGTCGTCGAGTAATCTCACCTCAAGACCCTTGAAGCCCACCAACACACCTCCTGTCATTAAACGGCAGCTATCGGTAATAATAACCTGCTTTTGTTATTAACCAGACATTATATTTTTAGGGGCTCTCACTTTCTGAGTCTTCCTGGTTGCATGTGACTTAGGCCTTATTCTGATATTCCCAAAAATATAATCAAGTTTAGAAATGAATATTAAAATCCTTTCTTTAGTATTTATTTATTTTTAAAATATTGGTCTGGTTGACTAAGCTCCACTCTCGAGCAGATCAGGCGCTTGTGGCGCCCACTCTACCAATCATTTAAAGTAAAATAAAAGGCCCTCCTCTATGCCGAAAAAAGTAAATTAAAAAATGCCTCAAATGATAAATTTTATTTAAAATCTTGTATCTAAAAGTGGACCGTGTTCCTATTTTCAGCTAATTGAGTAAGCTTTTAATGCTGCAAAACTCAACCTAGAGCCCTAGTGGCAACTACCGGTAGTATTTAGAAACGCAATTGTTCAAATGTTTTTTGTTGGAAATAAAATATTTACAGAACACATTATAATAAATATTTTGTAGAAATACTTAACAAAAAACCGTTTTCTAAATTCCTTCTCCCCCCCTCCAAAAAAAAAAAAAAAAATATCTTCTAAATCCGCTCCTGATCAAAGCTATTTAATTGCTATTAAAAGTATTTCTACTAAATCATTAATATTAATTAATTAGTTTTATCTAATCTATGCAAAAAAAAAAGTTTTGTTAGTTGCGCGAATTTTATATGACTCAGGTGGGAAAAAGGTTAATTGGACCCTGTTACGCATTAGTGTGTCAAGCGCCAGCTACCGAGTTTTGAGAAAATTAACATTAAAGTTTTTTGTTTTCATTGGATTATATATAATTTTTTTGTCAATGTGGCAAGTAACATTAAATTATAGCATTTGAAACAATATTCCGTGCTTAACTCAATTTTTAATTTTTTGACGCTTGACACACCAATGCGTAACAGGGTCCAATTATTATTGGACCAAGATACCGTAATAGGAACCCCTATTAAATAGGCATCCCTCTGATCATTTTTGGAGGAATCTTGCATATCTAGAAGGCACTCTCGGTAAGTGCTGCCTCTGGAGTCGGATTTGTTAACTATCTTTACGGCCAATAAGAGGGTGGGAATTTAAATTAAAATAAAATATGAAAAAAATATTTCTTAATTTCTGTAATATATTACCTAGGCCCGCAATTGTCTTTTTTACTTTCTCTTACCTATGTATATATGTAATATATATATAGAGAGAAAGTATTGGTTTCATGTCAAAAATTCGATGTCGAGATTTTGATGGATCTTCACGTTTTGAGGTCCCCTGAATCCAAAAAAGTGGTTTTCGCGACATGGTCTGTCTGTGGGTGGGTGGGTGGGTGGGTGTGTGGGTGGGTGTGTGGGTGTGGGGTGTGTGGGTGGGTGGGTGTGTGTTCAATTTTAAGCATGAAGGAATTGAGCTATGAGGTTGAAATTTTATATTTAAGTTAAACACCCCCAGGGACCGGAAAAATAAGCTTTTAATCAAAATCGGCCAAAGAGTACTAGTACTTTACTGATGTACTTTTTCAGTTTTTTTCGATTTTCTCAAAATTTGCTCCAACGATTTTTTTTAAAATTCAAAAATCAATTATTTTTTAGATGCTCTTTAAAATGTATATTCTCATTTTGCGATTGAAATCTTCTGAAGACCACTTTACTCTTGTATTTCATAGGGAAGATAGGAGAAATGGTTGCCATGGTAACAAAACATAAATATTTTCCCATACTTATAAATTTTACATCTTGAATTCATATGTTCCGTACTGTCGGGAACTAAATATATGTCGACACAAAATCTGGTGTGACAAGCACAGTACACAACTTTCGATTACCGAAGGTAAGAGAAAGTTGTGTGCCGTGCGCCAGTCACACCAGATTTTTTACTATTGCATAACTAGGAATTAAAGTTTTTCGAAATAAATAGAACTAACTCTACTTAAGAAGCGTATCTTAGGGAGACTGAGACTCGTCCATTTTCCAAATAATAAATACGTGTATAATAACTAGGGGTTCGGATTTCGCCCTATTTGCCTTTTTTTAATTTATGGCTTAAAATTTAGGCCAATATGATATGTATACGTTTCATGAAATTCTGAATAAAATAAGAGGCATTTGTTAGTGCCTTTAATGCCTATTTTGGCCGATTCTGGGTTTTGGTGCCTATTTCATCTATAAATGCCTTTTTTAGTGCCTATTTTAAGTTCAAATAGCCAATTTCAACCCTTTTTTTACGAGCTATACATAGCCTAAATTTAAAATTTTTTGAATTATCAAGAAAATATTTCAAGGGGGGTTAGAGGGGGCAATTACCCCCCCCCCTTGAAATATTTTCTTGATAATTCAAAAAAATTTTAAAGTAAAGGGGGGTAATTACCCCCCCCTCGAGATTTAAAAAAAAAATATTTTTAATGTAAAATTTTAAAAATTAGTACTTCAAAATTTGATTTGTATTTATATTCTAGCAAACAAGTACAGAATGCGCCTTTAAATTAGCGAAATTAAGAAAAAATAGTGTGCAAGTGCGACGAGTCACACCAAATTACCAAAAATAAGACATCAATTTTTTAAATTTTTTTATATTATTTCTTAAATAATGCCTTTTAAGTGCCTATTTTTGCAATAAATGCCTTTTTAAGTGCCTATTTTAATAATTTTTAGTGCTTAGTTGCCTGCCTATTTTAAAGATTTTCAGTGCCTATAAATCCGAGGCCTAATAACAACAAAGTTCTCTTGGAAAAAATTTCCGAGCCAAGAGAGAAAAAAATATTTATTTTAAAAAATACTTGAATTTGCCAAATATGGATTGTGGTTTTAAATTTAGTATTATTTCAGAGCCACCCCTATCAAATCCACTATTGATAAGCTTCACTTGTGCTCATTGATAAGAAAAGTTTGATTTTTTTTCTCTTCCTTCCTTCCTATTATCTAATCTTGCCCTTCTCTATGTCCTATCCAGGAATTTCCATAAAGTCTGACTGGAAAAACTTTTTTACTCTCATTTTTTACAAAAAAAAAAAAAAAAAATGAATTATTCTTTCTATTTTACGACATATTATTTTGTTTCCTCTTAATTAATAATTAGGAGAGCACCATAAAAATACTAATAAAATGAACATTTTTGTATTTTATGTACCTCTCCTAAGTATTAATAACAAAAGAGAGTGTTTGTTCAGCGGCGTAACTAGCGGAGGGGGGCGAAGCTCAACTAGGGCGCCTTTTTTTTCTATTATTTTGACAATCTATGGAAAGAATATGATAAAATCGCCATCCCTGGGCATATCATTGATGCCATAGGGCGCCAATGTCAGTATCGAGGGGCGCCAAAGGGGGCGAGCACCCCCTTTGTCCCCACCTAGTTACTCTACTGTGTTTGTTTACATCGTTTTGATACGTATAATAATCAAAATGATGACCTGGAAAAAAGATCACATCATTTAAATTTCAAAAAAATAAGAAAAAAAGTTGGGGAGGGGGCACGTGGGTTTTTTTTTGTTCCCACCTTCAAATAATAAATATAAATTTAATCAATTTTTTTTTCTTTTAGAGGAAGGTTAATTTGAATATAAGATAAGATCAGAATTTTGCAATAAGTGGATCACTTTATATATACGTATATAATAACCTAGTTTTTTTTTTTGTTTTATTCATCGCTCTCATAAAACATTATAGCCCCCAATAAAACACCTATATAAGGGATAATATTATAATGAATGCAGGGATTTTTGTTTGTTTTTATGGATATTTGATTTTATACAGTGGGGGGCACTCCCCTAACGGGTTGCGTAATATGTGGACAACCCCTAAGGTATTTATTTAAAATTTATATAATATTCGTTTATTTAATAAAAATTGGAAGTGCGGAGATTGCTAATAAAGAGAAATAAAAAAAAAAAACTGTTTGAAAATTTTATATACAGATAAAAGGGAAAATTTCAGAGAATATAGAACGATGATCCTTTTTACTATTATTTGTTTGGTTGAACGGATGGTTAGATTAAAGAAAAAATATATTCTTAATTATTCAATTTTAGTTGCATGTGAATATTCTCTAGGAAATTCTAAACTCATTACAAAAAATCCGATGCGAATTGGATGCGCCGTTCCCGAGTTATAGACAATTGAATTATCAAAGTTTTTATTCATTTCCAATGTTATTATTAATTCGTGCTCTTAAATTGGCCAAAGGAGGGGAGGGTCGTGGGCGGCAGGCTCCCCCACCCCTCCGCTCTGATTGTCGCCAGGCGCCCTCCCCCCTCGTTTCTAAGAAATATTCTTTCTCTTTTTAAAAATAATAATTTAACAGCTTTTAAGTTAAATTTTTTTTTTTTTTGTGACATTTGGAAGAATTATAAAAATTGAACGAGAAAAAAAAATTAATTAAGCAGTCAGAGAATATTGCCAAATAAATGATAGTAATATATTTAGTTAGATGAAAATCTTTCAATTCTTCATCATCACATGGTTGTTATATTTATTTGAACACAAGCGATATTTCGATCTTGTACTTTTTTTTTTCACTTCTACTGTAGGGTAGTTAAATATCAGTGTAAAGTTTAATTTAGATGAAATGATTTGAGTACTTCAAACAATTTTCACAAAATATTACTGATGTACTTCTTAAAAGGGCATCTAAATAATTGATTTATATGAATTTTAATCTAAAAAGTAAAAGATTTAAATTCGGTTACCATGGCAACCATTTCACCTATCTTTCCTATGAAGAACAAGAGTAAAGTCAGAAGATTTCAACGGCAAAATGAGAATATACACTTTAAAGAGCATCTAAAAAAGAATTGATTTATTAATTTAAAAAAAAAAAAAATCGTTAGAGCGAATTTTGAGAAAATCGAAAAAAACTGAAAAACTACATCAGTAAAGTACTAGTACTTTTTGGCTGATTTTGATTAACAGCTTATTTCCACGCCTCAGGGGGGGTGTCTAACTTAAATATAAAATTTCACCCTCCTAGCTCAATTCCTTCATGCTTAAAATTGAACACACAGGCAAGAGAATGTTAAAAAAAAAAATGAGGGGGGGGCCGTGACTCAAAAAGTTTAACAAGCACTGAACTAAAGGTCTAAAGGGATGGATTTTATTATTTAATATATTTATGAGAAATAAGCATCTCTTTGATTGAAGACAAAATATTTTGAAATTTTATTTTTTCTCAAAGGATTGAATTTTTTATAGATAAATATGCAGACTTTTATTCTTATGGTTAAAAAAAGTTTCGAATAAAATTTTATAAAAGCATAAAAAGATGAAATCAATCAATTTGTCAATTATTTCAAATGCTGGGAGAGCATCAATTTGTTTTTTTCAATTCGATCTGCGCCCAGAGTGCAGCCAGGGAGCCTCGCTTCACTCTCGTCTAGGCTTTTCTTCACGCGCACATTCGCTTTTCAAAAAATCTCTCTATCTCTCTCAATTTTCGTTGGATTTGTGGAAAAATGCAAAACTGGTCTTTTCAATCAATTATAAAGCTATAGACATTTTTTTATTTAACTACGCCCACATAAAATGGGGGTTTATTAATTGCCTTTTACATCTTCAAATTTTAACTGCAGCCTTCATTTTCTAATTATCCTAATTTATTGTTTTTTTAATTAAATAAACACTTTTAGACCTTGATATTGATTGAATAACTTAGTATATAAAATATTCAAGCAAAAACACTCAAATTTTAGTCTCAAAACGTTCTGAAAATGATTAAAAATCGATTTTCCAAATTTATTTTGACATATTAATTTTTACTTTCTCTTAAAATTCAAAAATCAATTATTTTTTTGATGCTGTTCTATTTTGCTTTCAAAATTGTTTGAAGACAACCATGGGCGTAACTAGAGAATTTGGCTGGGGGGGCCATGGAACCAGCTATCCTCCGGTGGGTCTGGAAAGCCCCATAGTTTCTCAATTTTTCTTGGGGCAAGGAGCTTTCTGGGGGGGGCAACCCCCCCCCGGCACCCCCTAGTTACGCCCATGCATGTAGATGTTTAGAAGGTGATCCGATCCTTTTTTTCATACCCTAATTTCAAAGTCAAAGATCGTGTTGATCAGAGTTATTCATTGTCCTTTTGAGAGGGAGGGAATTCAAGTTTTTTTTATATTTATTTTAATCATAGAAGAGGTTCATAAAAATCAAATCATTTAAAAATTGATTGATGTTCTTTTATTTCTTTAAAAAAAATAAACAATCTAATCTTTTTTTTTTAAACTAAATTCTAAAGAAACTCTTCACAAAAGGCTTTTTGATTAATTTTATTCAATTTATTTAATATCGATTGGCCCAGGAAGTTTTATTTCAATTATTTATTTTTTTTTATTTAGTATCTCTCCCAACACAACCTTTCAATTAAAATATCCTTTCAAATTTCTTCTATACAACATGAAAAACTAATTTTTATAAAAAAAGAATATTTTTTTTATTAAAGCAAATCGGTCCCGATCGAAAGTTGATTTTCTTGTTTTAATTGTTTTGTTTCTTAGAGGGGAAATAATTTTCTCAGCAAAAGGCTATTTTAGCAAAAATGAAGAGCTCGCTCGGTTTTCTTTGCGCTCCGCTCCGTCAGAGAAGAACGAAACGAGTTTGCAGGCTCTGTGGGCAAGCATAAGGTTCATTACTCCCCTCTCTGGGAAATATCGTGCCAGGAATAATAAATAAACTTTAATTATCACTCACGTTTTGTTCTTATTTTCAGGATAACATTTAACTTTATTGATCTTATTTAAATTAAATAGCATTTTGTTTGCAACATGATCTCAATCAAAATTCTTTTGAAAATGTAATAGTTTAAAATTTGAATTAAGATTTAGACATACTAACTTCTCCAAGAAATGATTACTAAATATATATATATATATACAAGTTTCTTTAGAAATTGTAAAAATAGTGATTGATGATCAAATTACACGCCATTTGGAACTTGATTATGTTTATTAATAAAATTCTAGCTGCCAGAAGGTCCCTTTAGGCCGAACTCACACATTTCGTCTCAGTCAAATTGTCTGTTTCTATGCACGTTCGGCTATAGAAAGAAAAGGAGTTAGTAGCATGATCAAGATCCTTTCTTGAATGGGAAGCTGCGAGTTTACATTTGGTTTAAATTAATAAGAGAGTAGAAAATGAAAGATGCAGGTTTTTTTTCTTTATTTATTTAATCCTCACGAATGACATTTCGGGTTTGAACCAACTTCAGGCCGGCGAAAAGTCATTATGAAAGTGTCTTAGTGGATTGTATACATTGTGGAACCAAACTCATATTAAATAATTAGTGTGATATGGAGGATATATATTGACATCTCACAGCCACATTCCATCAATCATATTAAATAAATTTATGAACCTGGTCATCGCATACTGTGTATATATTTATTTAGGTAGGTAATATAAATTGTACACAAGGTTATTTGTTTCAATTCATTTTATTGACTTAATACGCATTTCGACACTATGTGTGTCATCTTCAGAAGTTTACAAATGACTACTACAAATGACTAGTCAATTGTAAACTTCTGAAGATGACACACATAGTGTCGAAATGCGTATTAAGTCAATAAAATGAATTGAAACAAATAACCTTGTGTACAATTTATATTACCTACCTAAATAAATATATACACATTATGCGATGACCAGGTTCATAAATTTATTTAATATGATTGATGGAATGTGGCTGTGAGATGTCAATATATATCCTCCATATCACACTAATTATTTAATATGAGTTTGGTTCCACAATGTATACAATCCACAAAGACACTTTCATAATGACTTTTCGCCGGCTCTGAAGTTGGTTCAAACACGGAACCGAAACGTCAGCCGTCCGGGATAAATAAATAAAGAAATAACCTTTAGCTGCATCTCTCATTTTCCGCCTTCTTATTAATATAACATCACAGCTATAAATTGCGTTTTGTCACAATTTTGTTTATTATACAAGTTTATTCTTGTTTGAAATGTCGTATTTTTAAAAGCAATTTCTTTTGGCTTTTCGGGCACTGAGACAACGCCTGGTATCTTTCTGATTAAGCCCACTGTCAGTCATGTCACTTTTGGATATATATATAAAGCAAAAGAAATACGTAGGTTAGTTTATAACTTTTTTCTATAAATATATGCATTTTGTGAATATATTGCAGATTGTGGTGCAATGATTTTTTTTAGTTTGCAGAGATTGTAGACCTAATCAGATAACACAAAAGCTATTGTGCATTTTATACTATATATATATATATATGGATGGTATTTTTAATAGCAGTAGCAGCCAAATAGTTTTGTCACGCGATCATTGTTCTGGTTTTGTGTGTTGTCTAGGGTCCGAGTAGTTCGCCAGTACGAAGGCCAGGTCATGCCGTTGTGACCAACCCCGCCGGCGTACCTCCTTCGAGTTCCGGTCGCAATCAAACTCCAACTGCACGCAAGACGTCGCCGACCTCCCTCAAGGGCGTCGACCCTAAACTAGCTCAAATCATCCTTGACGAAATTCTCGAAGGTGGTGCGTCTGTACAATGGGAAGATATCGCCGGTCAGGAGGTAAAAATAACATCTATTTTATTGATGAATTATTCTCTTTCTATCTATTTATAAATACCGGCATAAATGTTTTTCAAGATATTAATAAACTGACTTGCATTCAAAACGCCCACTCGAATCTTAAACAATTTTAAGTCATTTTGGTCTGCTGAAAACAAAAATAATATTTTTCATTAGACTATATTTTTGAGATAAAGGCAATGCAATGTATAACAAAAAATCCCCCTTTTTTTTTTTTTTTTTTTTTTCCCTAAAAAATTTTGGGAAAAAAAAAGGTCCCTCAAACTTTTTAAAAATCTTTATGATAAGGGGGGGGGCGAGCGCCCCCCCCCCCCCCGAAATGTTTGATTTCGGTTCCGCAAAAGAGGGAATGTTCCACGGGGCGGCAAAATTTTCGTGTCTAAAAAAAGGTAAAATGATTTCCACTTTGGTTCCGCAAAAAAAAATTTTTTCGCGGAAAAAAATTTTTGAGTTCAGGCCCCCGGAGTGGGGGGGGGGGGAATTTCCAATTTCTATATACGCCCCTGACTGGGATTATCAATTATATGGAATACAAAATTAATGGGATTAAGTATTAGTACTGTTAGTACTCAACCTTTTTTAGACGTCTTCTAATTCGTATTTACACCGTCAGGTCAGGCAGCGATAGTTTCCAATTAACATAATAATAAAAGTTTGCAATTAAAATGAAATGAATCATATTAGCAGGGTGGCCGAAAGAGGGTTTGAGATAAAACCCTAAATTCATAATAAAAAAAAATTAAATTTTTTTTTTCTGAAGGGGGAGCTCGATAATCGGGGGAGGAGGAGAGTTCTTAACAGGCATGTTCATCATTGTTAGATAAATTTTCTAAGTACATCTCATAAAGCCCCTTGCTGCATACATGCCGAAGTAAAGGAGCCAGAAATATTCAATTGGAGGCGGTGGGAGGAGTTCGCCAGGACTTGCATAATTCCCCCTCTTCCTCTTTTTAGCTTTTTTATTTACGTTCATTCATGAAGGGGGTAATAACCTACCCTTGCTACAACATAAACATTAAAAATAATAATTAATACCGAATTAATGGATCCCGATATTTCGTATCCCGATTATTCGTATTTTCTGCTAATTCATCACAAATTTGCTGGTGCTCAGAGAAAATCCCGATAACTGGTATAAAAAGAATGAACTTCAGTCCCCTCGGGAATTCGTATTATTTTGATGCTTGAGGTCACTTAAACGTCTCTTAATTCGTATATTAAGCTTAAAAAGCACGTTAATTTGTCCTGTTTGCTAGAAGGGCAAGGAGAGGAAAGAGGGAAATTGAACTTCGCCTACATTTATTCATTCCTTTCTACAATTCAGTCTTCGCATCAACACGTTTTTTAATTTTTTTAATTTTGTACTCCCTACAATTCGCACCAAACCGTCCGGCCCTTGGCCAAACGAATTATCGGGATTCTACTGTATTTTTCTAACCAATTATGCTAAGTTTGTAATCTTTCTCCAAAACTCTTTAGATATATACCGGTATATAAAACTTTTATTTTTTTATTATATTAAAAGGTTAATGTTTAATATTTTGTATTTTTTAGACGGCGAAGCAGGCATTGCAGGAGATGGCAATTTTGCCCGCTTTGAGGCCAGAATTATTTACTGGTCTCCGAACCCCAGCTCGAGGGCTTCTTCTTTTTGGCCCTCCAGGCAACGGAAAGACGCTTTTAGCACGGGCTGTCGCCACACAATGCAGCGCCACTTTTTTTCTCAATTTCTGCCGCCAGTCTCACTAGTAAATATGTAGGAGAAGGCGAAAAACTAGTCCGGGCATTATTTGCTGTTGCTCGCGAACTACAAGTAAACAATAATCAGCTTATTATTATTACTTCCTCTTTTAAGAACAAATTTACATTATTTTCCTTTTTTTTTTCTAGCCGTCCATTATTTTTGTGGATGAAGTAGATTCTTTACTCTCTGAACGTCGAGAAGGTGAACACGAAGCTAGTCGAAGATTAAAAACAGAATTTCTTGTTGAATTTGATGGATTGCCTTCAAGTCCCGAAGAGAGAATTCTTGTAATGGCAGCCACAAATCGTCCTCAAGAACTGGATGAAGCTGCTCTTAGGTTAATAATAATTATTTATGTAAATCTAGTATACCTTTTCTAAGGTCTTTTCCTTTTAGAAACTTTTAAATTGGAACGGGGAGCGAAGTAAAGATATTATTCTTTTTACTTATATTTTTATTTGGGAGAAAATCTTAAGAAAGCTAAATGAATGAAACTCAATCTTTAACTTTTTAATGGATCAGAGTTCATTTTTCTTGGGTAAAAAATTGCGCCGTTGCATCTCAACTTTCAAAACCAGTAAAAAAATGTACCGAAAGCTCTAACCCTGGTACGGGGTATTCTTGGAATTGGTCTTGTTGAAAAAAATAGCAATAATGGATTCGCCTAAAAACTCGTCTTTTAAGTTGAAGATGAATTAGAGACAGCTAGTGAATGGATCCTTCTTGCCAGCAGAGTGTTCCTTCAGCTGGTAACATTCCCGTCTCGAACTGTTCTTGAACTTTGAATGAAATGGGGGTGACAAGATCCCTCACAGATCATCGTAACCACGATTACCTTGGCGATCATGTGCTTCTGTTCAGCATCCTACTAAAGACCTCGTCTTTCAACAAAGGGGGACTCTCGAATGGTTCGTTGAAAACTATTCAGAAATGACCTTGCTTCCCTGGGCAGCAAGTCACCTGGTTTCATTCCCATCGAGCACTTCTGAGGTGTTTTTAAGAGAGATGTTCGAACTAATTGGATGCTAAAGAAGCCCAAACGGGAACACAAGTTTTAACAGGAAATTGTTCATGTTTTTTCCCGATCCTAATCTATTTGTCTCTTGTTGTGCACATTAGTTCTGAGGATGATCCCAACCGGGGTCGAAACGTCAACATAATGGGAATAATAAAAATAATGAAATACAACTGGCTGCGAATTTTCTTCTTCTTCTTTCACCTATCCTGACAAGTTTTAACTTGTGAGATAATATCACACCTCTCCTAGGCCCTATTTCCTACCAAGTAAACAGTCCACACTTCCACACAACTCACCCCCTCTTTGGTAATTGCTGAGAGATTCTGAGGCCGTCACTTCACAGTGTTTCCGTCAATTTTCGTCATCATTCTCGATGACATTCCAGATTGATTGTTGGGATTGGGAACTGACCTAGCTGATCAACGAAGCAAGGTAATCTCTATAGAGTGTTCATTGAATTAATTGAATACGAATCGTGAGCAATGGCAATGTCTTGTTGAAGAACTAGTGGGACGCTGAAGAAGCTCAAAAGGGAATAGATTCTCGTCAAGGATATCGCCATAAAGTTTTTTTTCTCTCACAGACGATATGATTCCATACAGGTGTGCTTTTTCACTCCAAGTAAACAATCCTCACTCTATTGACAAGAAGGATCTATCGCTTCATCAGCTGACTCTTGATTGCTCCTCAGTCTATTTACCTGTGCATTGGAGGAGGCCACGAAAAGATTTTGCCGGTCTTTAACACAATGCAATAACGACTAGGAAATTATAGGCTGTGGACGGGCTACTGGAAAGGAATTTTAAGAATTGAAAATAAGAGTCCTATTCTTCCTCAGAGAGGGAAAATTATAAATTCTGTAAATAATCAAATATTAGTAATTTTTACTTTCTCTTACCTATATATGTTAATATATATAGAGAAAGTATTGGATTCATGTCAAAAATTCGATGTCGTGATTTTGATGGATATACACGTTTTGAGGTCCTCTAAATCCAAAAAAGTGATTTTCGCAACAAGGTCTGTCTGTGTGTTTGTAATAGGGTTAAAACTAGGGTGGTTAAAACCACAGGTTAAAACAGGTTTTAACCGACCTGGTTTTAAACCAATTTTGACCAGTGGTTTTTATTAAAATAAAATAAAAATTACACAAAACATAAATCAAACAAAAACGAAAGATCTAAAAAAACTGAACTTAAAAATAATTAAACATAAATTTTATACGACGGTAGAAACAGCCCGAGTATTATATTGTAAAAGGAGCAGAAGGTTTACTCGATTGTTTAGCAGATGGAGGTGCAGAGATGAAATAATTTATGAAAAATTATATCGAGGTACAATAAAAAATAAAAAATAAAAATATCTTTTAGCTGTATTCAAATAAGCTAGAATTTAAGAGAATGTTCTTGAAAATGTAAATTGATGATGTGATTAATTTTTTGTATTGCTGTGTGTGCTGACTCACTTTTTCTGTACTCTTTAGCAGGCCTGATGATGGTCTTTTCAGACCGAAACTGTTAAATTGCAATCACATTCGTCTTGTCAATAAAAATCCTCGATATAATTTTTCATAAATTATTTCATCTCTGTACCCTCCATCTGCTAAACAGTCGAGTAAACCTCCTGCTCCTTTTACAATAAATTGTATATTAACAGAAATTTCGGATCAATAGATTCAATTAAAAGTTAAGAAACTTTGTCTTACATTCGCTAATTGAAAGTGTGTTCTGTCCTTGTCAAACCTCATTTTTTGTATCATGATATATATATTTTTTTTATTTAATTTAAGGCCTTTTTCGGCATCGGAGGCCATTTAGACTGATTAGTATCCAATACAATTTAAATTAATTTTGTAGTTAAAACCAATTTTTGCCTGTTTTAACCACTTTTGACCAGTCCCCTGGTCAAAATCTAAAAAAGTGTTTTTTTAAACCACCCTGGTCTGTGAACAAAATATCTCAAGAACGAAAAGTGCTAGGAGGTTGGAATTTTATATTTAAGTCAGGTACCTCCATGTGACGTGACACGAAGCTTTTGAACAAAATCGACCAAAGAGTACTAGTACTTTACTAATGTAACTTTTGAAAGTGAGTTCTGGAACTACTCCATGTTGGGAATTTGATATCTTAATATTTATTGAAACATGGATGGAGAAAGCAAATCACCACTGGATAAACAAAAAATTGAAAAATAAGTACTTCTACGAGTTAGATATGGCAACTAGGGAAAAGAAGAGGGGAAGAGCAAAAGGGAGGGCAAATGATTGCGGTAAAGAATGAATTAAAGGGTACGTTTGAGGTGAAAAGATGGAAAGGTGGACTGAAAATAAACTGGAAGAAAAAAGGAGACCTGGGGGAGTAATCCTGGCGGTGTATAATAATAGGGGGGATGAATGAAATGATAAAAATATTAAATTGAAGAAATAGAAGGAAATGTTACAATAGAAACAAATATAGCTATAGTAGGAGACCTAAATGCAAGAATAGGAGAAGAAAGAGGGATAGATGAAGAAGAAAGGAAATCAGAGGACAAATGTGTCAACGAAGAAGGCAAAAGATTAATTGAATTCTGCACTGAACACGGGTTGTACGTGTTGAATGGGAACTGTGTAGGGGATGCAGAGGGAAAATTTACATTTATCGGCGGACAAGGGGCCTCAGTGGTGGACTATGTAATGGTGACCGAGAAATATGGTTTTATACAAAACCTGAAAGTAGAGGAAAGCCCACACTCGGATCACCTTCCCCTGGTGGTGACGATAGATGATGAGAAGAAAGAAGAAAACCGCAGCGAGAGGAGACCTGAAATTCTAAGATGGAATGAGAGGAAAAAAAGGGACTTTAGAGTACAGCTAAATCGAGAGTGGGGGCAGGTCGAATGGACCGAACTGGAATGTGATGATAAGATAGAAAAAATAACACAGATATGGAAAAACCTAGCAAAACGCCTAAAGTTGAAAAGAATCCCAAGAGAAAGAGAGTGGTTTAATAGGGAGTGTAAAGAAAAGAGGAAGGAAGTCTGGAAGTACTTAAAAATATACAGAAGAACCAACATGGAAATACACAGGAAACAATACACAGAAAAAAAGAAAGAACTCAAACAGCTGATAAGAAAACAAAAAATCCAAGAGAAGAAAGACGCGTGGGAAAAAATCAGGAAAAGCAAGAACAATGGTGAATTCTGGGACGAAATAAACAAGCAAAGGAATAAGAAAAGAAACGCAACAACGGATGAAAATATCACTATACATGAGTGGAGAACACATTTTATGGAGCTTCTCCATGGAACAGAGACAACTGGGGAGGAAGAAATAATGCCAGGTGAAGAACTATGGGAAGAAGAGGATAATATGGGTATCAATAGAGAGTAGAAATAGAAGAGTTAAACGTAGAAATAAGAAACTTAAAGAAGAAAAAAGCTCCGGGGGTAGATGAGGTTTTTAAATGAGTATTTAAAAAATCTTGACCAAGAGAAAAGGTTGGAAATACTCACCTGGATAAACGATATTTGGAGTGAGAGGAAGGATCCCGGACAGCTGGAGAACAAGTTGAAATCATAGTGATACACAGAAAGGTCCCACTAATGACCCGAAGAACTATCGTGGCATCTCTGTGATGAGCAACCTATACAAGATCATAGCCAATATATTGAACAAAAGACTGAGAATGTGGTGTGAAGCCGAAAAAGTCCTTTTCGGAAAGCCAGGCTGGCTTCAGACAACAACACTGCACGGGTG
>JAKCPI010011698.1:0-10085 GCA_023213315.1 Euborellia annulipes | reverse complement strand
TTGTTACCGGAGCTTCAGCAGGGATCGGAGAGCCGATCTTGCCAAGAAATTGGCAATCGAGGGAATGACAATCGTGAGTTTGGCAAGAAGAAAAGAGAAAGTTGATGAATTAGTAAATCAACTGCCAAAAGATTGTAAAGGAAAATTAATTCCGTACAAATGTGACATATCAGATGAAACACAAGCCAAAGAATTGTTTGAATGGATAGAGAAAAAATCATGGAGGAATATCTGTTATGGTCAACAAACGCCGGATTAGCAAGATTCGTCGCTTTTGGAGGTATATAAACTTTATATAATATATAGATATAGATATATAGATAGGGCTAAAGATATTTGAGTTCTACTGATTTTTTTCCTAATTATGCTATTATTTTTTTTATTTAGGCAATTCAAAAATAAGACGTTTCGAACAAAGACGCAACTTAAATGACCATGTCTTTTCCTCAATCACAATTACAATATAGCAAATCATGGGCGTAGCCAGACATCTTGTTAGGGGGGGGCCAACCCCTCGTTAGGGCAAGAGGGGGGTTACGATTAATATATCCATAGATTATTAATTATTTATTTAAATTAAAAAAAATTAAATTAATGTAGTGGATTGGGGCGTTAAAAAAATAATTTCCAATGGGAAAAATATATATTTGTTTGTTTTTTTTCAATTTTTAGGGCAAGCCAGGGGGGGGAACGGCCCCCCTGCCTCCCCCTGGCTACGCCCATGTAGCAAATTAGGAGTTAGATTTAGTTTAGAAATTACGAAGAATCGAATACTCGTTTAGGTTGATTGATTGAAAAAAAAAACTTATTTTTTCAGGGCCTCAAGAAGTTTTTTCTTTCAATCAATCCACCCATAACGGGGATATTCGATTTCTCGTAAATTCCTAAATTTTAGTTCTGAATTCTATCCTTGGGACATTTCATCTTTTTCTTGGGGGGGGGGGGGGGGGGCAAATTAATTTAATTAATTGTTTAATTTTGTACAGCTTATATATCCGTAGATATATACTATTTTGAAATATTTTATTTAGAATATGAAATTTTAAAAAAAAAATCAGTCCTTGGGAGGGCAAATGCCATGGAGCCCCCCTCCCCAAATGAAGCCTGTGCCTTGGGATGTTTCAAATTTTATATTTTAAATTAAATTTTTTTGTAGATTTTTTAAAATTTAATTAACAGAGCGCTAGGGGGGCAGATGTTCACTTCCCGTTTCAATCTACTAAAATTATTTAAATTTATTTTAGATACAAATTAATTTAGAAGAATGGGGGTACGGTGTCTAAATGGCTTTAGATGCCGATAAAGACCTTAAATAAATTTAAAAAAAATATTTCAAATTATTATCAAATGGAGAAAATCCAATAAAAGTAAATAGTAAGGATTTTTAAGTAGCATAGGTCATATCTGGGGTATCCAATGAATATATCACCCATAGGCGTAGCCAGGGGGGGGGGTTTGGGGGGTTCAAACCCCCCCTCTCCATGGGACCCAAGCCATGACTAGATATTTAATACAAATTATATTTCACATAGGGTAAGAGAAAGTAAAATATAATAATTTACTCTAGCTAAAAAAAAAAAAAAACCAAAATGATTTATAAAAACCCTAAAATAATCTTAAATTTTTGAAAAAATTTCTTGATCCCCCCATCAAAAATTTCTGGCTACGACAATGATATCACCTGCTGAGATTCAAAGTGGCGAGAGTCCGAAAGTTCAATTTTTGAGTTAAGCCTACGAAACTATGTTAAAACGTTTTCTCTTTTGAGTGCCAAAGTGGCGAAAATATTTTCATTCTTTGCTTTTGATTCTGGCCTATTCATTTGTTGCACGGATTTTTTTTAAATTTATTTAGGTCTTTTTTGGGAACAGAGGCAATTTAGACCCCGCCCATGGGCGTACCCAGCGGGGGGTAGGGGGCAGCGCCCCCCTAGAAGCAAAAAAAAAATAATAATAATGTTTATAAAGTGATGAAACGAAACAAAATTGGTGGATCGCGACGGTGAATGATTCTTTTTGTTAGGACTCGAGGGTTTTAGGCCTTTAATTCGAAGGTTTTCCCCTCTATATAAAAAATAGCTATGTCACAATCTGGACGACCATGATCTGCCCCCCCCTGGACGACCATGATCTGACCATGCCCCCCCCCTAGATTTGATCCTGGGTACGCCCATGACCCCGCCTCTATTTATTTCAATTTATTGGTAGCCAATTAAATTCAAATAAATTGTCGCATGAGACGGGATGCGAACTCTCAGCTATTTAAATGTTGTTATAAAACTTTGAAACGCCTTTCTTGAATTGTTGAATTTCGGACTTTCGTCACGCCACTATGATTCTCAGCAAGCGATATTGTATTCTCGTCTTCCAACTCTAAACATTGAAAACAATTGTAGATTAGCAGATTGTAGCTAAAAGTTATACTGAACTGTACATATCAGATATTTCATGTTTCATTTTTATTTAAGGCGACCAAGATACCAAAGGATGGAAAGAAATTTTGGACACCAACGTATACGCCCTTAGTCTCTGTTCTCGTTACGCTCTTCACTCTATGAAAAAGCATAAGATTGATGATGGACAGTTCATTAATATCAACAGGTAAATTAATAAAAAAAAAAAAACATTTGAAATTGTAGGGATTCTCATAAAAAAACATAATTATGCTAGGAAGCAGTTGTTAATTGTTTCACCACATTGTTGAAATGTTGATTCATTCCCGCTTGAAGCGTCTTTTTTGTTTGGTCCAAGTTGAATTGCCAAATTTCAGGAGAAGTGGCTGAATGTATAATGAGTAGTGAGGAGATAGATTCAAGGCAGCCAAAAGCATTAAAGAGAAATTATATATTTATCTTTCGCTTTATTTTACATGCTTGTCGACGTTTGGGCCGATATTCCGGCCTTCATCAGGACCTTACAAATTATAAAATGCACAAAATTACAAATACATCTCTGCTACATTTTCCTTTTTTTTTTCAAATATATATATATAAGTGGCTTAGATGGAAAATAAGATATGATGACAATGTTAATGTCTATTTTTTGTTTACATATATAAAGTTAAATTGTGAAAATTATATAAACACAATTTTTCCCCCCTTATTTATACAATTACACTATTAATGATAATGATTATATTATTAATTTGCCAAAATTTAGCTAGGAATTTCAATGACTTTTTTTTTGTTTTTAATTAAAAATTCGAATAATTCTTTCTTTTTTTTTAGTGTGGTTGGACATACTCTTCCCAGTGTTGGAGGGATCGCAATGTCAATGTACTATGCAAGTAAACATGCAGTTAAAATTCTTTCCGATGGTTTGAGAAAAGAAGTGGCAGCTATGAGGACGAATATTCGTGTTGCGGTAAGAAATTTTTTTAAATTAAATTTCAGGATCACCTTTCATCAAAAAGATCAAAATCTCCTCTTTTAAGAAGAGGATCTAAGATGATTTGATACACACAGATAAAAACAAACAACCTCTAAATAGAGTTCAATAACTAATATAAAAATAATTTTATTTTAGAGCGTCAGTCCAGGATATGTGAAGACAGAATTTTTAGAAGCAGCTGATGCTGGACCACAAATTTTAGAAATGGTAAAAAATATGAATGGGCTTAAAGCAGAAGATATTACGGATACTGTCATCTTTATTCTTAAAACACCGCCAACAGTCAATGTAAGTATCAATATTCCAATTTGGACCACAGTCCCTAAGGGGCTGTTTACATATTGTTGATATGCATATAAGGCCAGAGTACAGCTATGCGGAAGTTACTAAAGTTAACTTTTTTTTTCTAAGATATGATTACTTTCAAAAATAGAAATGTTCTTGCTATTTAAAAGTTTTTAACAAAGTCTAAATTCCGGTACTAAAATTAAAATTTTCGCCATTCATTTTACAAGATTCAAAAAAATTTTCTCTCTCTTTTCCAGATTTGTGAATTGACAGTACGGCCAACTGGAGACTCTAATTAAATATTGAAAAGAATATTATTTATCCTATTATTAATTTAATTGAATATTTATTTATTGTATATATGTACGAAGAAAAACTTTTCATTAAAAAAAATTCAATTAAAAATAATACTATTTTAATTTTTGTATTTAATGGTGAAAATTAATACAAGCTGAAGAAAATGACACAATCTGAGACTTTCTGGGTAGTCAACTTTTCCTAATTCTAAATGAGTGAAAAATGAAGAAAAAAACAGCTCCCTAACACAATAAATCCAATGACTTCCTAATTAGATGCATGTTTATTCTTCTCTGGATATATATATACTGTTAATGGCCAAACTGTTTTTTAGGACAAACCTTATCCTTAGTGCGTTAGGATAAACTAGTTTAGCCTAGGAGAAACCAGGTTATCCGAACGGACAAGTTTGTCCTTTGAACCGTTTGGCCTGGCTTACACTTTCGAAGCTGAGAATTCCCTAAAGGTGTAACAGGGGGAAGTATGGTTGTAGACAGGGCCGTGCTTAGGGGGGGGGGCGACCGGGGCCTTTGCCCAGGGCGCAAATTTTGAAGGGGCGCATCAAAATTTAGCGTCTCTAAAAAAAAGGTAAATATTTTTACGGGCGGAAAAAATTTTGGTTCCGGGGGCGCCAAACGGGAAAAATTTCGGTCCCGGGGGCGGAAAAATTTAGCGTCTCTAAAAAAGGAACATTTTTCCGGGCGGGAAAAAATTTTGGTTCCGGGGGCGCCAAACGGGAAAAAATTTCGGTCACGGGGGCGGAAAAATTTAGCGTCTCTAAAAAAAGGTAAAACATTATTGTGACAATGTAAAAAATATATACAAAGGGCGCTAAAGGACTAACTTGCCCCGGGCGCTAAATAACCTAGGCACGGCCCTGGTTGTAGAGTAGATGCTGAAGAAAGAAAAATAAGAAGAAATGCAGCCAATGTAGTTTCTTTATTGAGATCAGCCCACGGTCAACATTTCGGTCCTTGGTTCGGACGATCATCAGAGCTGCGGCTGTGTCAAAAAGGCATATATACTTTCCCGAGACGGAGGGCTTCAGAATGAGTCTTATGAACTTTTATTAACAAAATGCTATTATTGTTTGAAATTGAGATGTCTGAGTGATTCGAGCCGGCTTTCGAAATGTCGAAAGTTGTTTTAATTTTTTTTTATCTAAGGAGAACCTTAGTGCAACAGACTGAAATAGATTAGGTCGGGATCCGAGCAAGTTTGCCATAAAAAACAGTTTGGCTTCTAGATAGAGTATACAAGCGGCGAAATCAGGACAAAATTGAATTTGAATTTCTAAGTATATTATAATTCAGGAGTAGGCGCTAATTGACGCTAAGGTAGACTAGATACATCAGTAAGACATTAATAATCTCAAAATTGCCGAGTTTATCAAGTCAAGCTTGTAATGCAACAGAAGAGCGATTTAAGTAGAAAGTCTTCGCGCTGGAAGAACGCCAACCGAGATTTTAAAATTATTCGGGTATCTAAGATGCATCCGTGGAGGGAGGGTATGGCCACTGGGAGGCCGTTCATCTTCCAACAAGACGATACACCTGCTCATACAAGTCATTTAATCCAACATTGGCTCCCTGAAAACGTGGATATGTTTCGGTCAAAGGATTTGTGACCTCCTAAAGTCCCAACCTGAACCCTCTTGACTACCAAGTGTGGAGCGTTTTTGAGAGACAAACCAACAAGTACAGGCATCTCAATATCACCTTCTTCCAGGCCCCATCCAGCCTTTGTGGCTATGGACTGCGAACATTTGAAGACAGTATATTCGTGCTTTAGAGCTAGGATTGAGGGGGTGATAGAGGCGCAGGGTGGCTATATTGAATAAGAAGTCTCAAATAGGATCTCCTAAAAGGGATATGAAAGCATTTATTTGAATCTTTAATATTGACTGTAATAAACAGCTTTTCCAAAAATAATATTAATCTTATTCTATTAAACGAGTAATGTGTTTGTTTTAAAAAATTCGGATTCTTGCACTAATGACTGAAGAGAGCGAGAGATTAATAATAATAATAATCTTTATTAGTCTAAATATATTATTGTTTTATCCGGCTCCGATCTCTCTTCAGACTCCCTCGAAATGCTCTTACTCGAATTACTGTATATACACCCGATGAGATAATATAATAAATTATATTTAAAAATCAAATAAATAAATAAGATAATTGAGTTAAGTGTTCTTAAAAAAAAATAGATAAAATACCATGAGATTTGTTTTGAATAACATCTAGTTATTTAATATATGATAAAAGAGTTTCGTTTTTTAGCAAGAGTGAAGACAATAAAAACAATCTTAAAAAAATTCTGGTATGCGTGACCGCACAGCACACGTCTTTCACTTACTTTCGAAAATAGTATAATGGGCTTTCACACCAAATTTTTTTGAATAGAAATATGTTTACTGGTAGAAAATCAAAAAAAAAAAAAAAAATATAAAGTAGATCGGTAAAGTACTAGTATCTTTGGCCGAATTTTTTTTCGAGTGTCAGGGGATACCGAACTTAAATGTAAAATTTCAACCTCAATTTGTAAAAAACTTTAGCATTATGAATATACCGGGTGGGCCAATAGTGCGTGGTCGGAATATTGTGGGCTTATTAAAGGACATTTTTAAAGTTTGTTGATCGTACATAATGTGGGGCCTTTAGGGTTACAAATTAAAAATATTTTTGTTCCAATTGCACTTCTTATACAGGATGATCCATATCAACCGGAATTATTCTTGTGTTGGGAAATTAAATAATTAAAATAAAACATTTTGTTCAATGCCAACGCACAACGATTGAGCAAAACGCTCAATGGAAGCATTGAAAAAACAGTTTTAGGCACGATTAGTCAAAAACGTTTTGCCCGAAAACGTTTTTGCTCAATTGGTGTGCGTTCAGCCTTAACGAGCATAATTCGTTCCGGAATCATACTAAGCGAAACACTCGTTATGCGAAATAATAACATTCTTCCCATAGAGCTCTCCCCCCTCCCCATGACACATAATGATGTAACAATCCGTGACTTCCCCTCTCCTTGCCACTCGTTATGTGAAACGTCGCTCATTAAGCAAGTTATTCTTTTACAATTTGATTTGCTGATGATGCGAATTACTCATTATGAGAGGTGCTCGCTAAGCGAGGTTCTACTGTATATTCATTATGACCAAATAGTTTCTTTAATTAATAAAATAATTCAACAACCAACTCCTTATCAAATGATATAATATACTTATAATACTAGTCTTTGGACATTGTTAGAAAACAAACTCCTATTTTATACAAATCCCTAACTAATCGAAAATAATATGCAAGCTCATTTCACAACATGAGATAATTTTTATCTGCCAAGTGATATTAGTTGCTTTATCGATATTTTCAAGGTACATATATATATAAATTAGTAGAGCGAAGGGAGTGTTTATTCAATATCGAGATAAACATGGAACGTTGGTCTGGGCGTGTTGCTGTTGTTACCGGGGCTTCAGCAGGGATCGGAGCCGATCTTGCCAAGAAATTGGCAACTGAAGGGATGAAAGTTGTAGGGGTGGCGAGAAGAAAAGAGAAAGTTGAAGAATTAGTAAATCAAATGCCAAAAGATTGTAAAGGAAAATTAATTCCGTACAAATGCGACATATCAGATGAAACACAAGCTAAAGAATTGTTTGAATGGATTGAAAAAAATCACGGTGGAATATCTGTCATGGTCAACAACGCCGGATTAGCAAGATTTGTCTCTTTTGGTGGTAAATATATTTGATATATTTATTTAAAAAGTCTTAGTTTTAATATTGAGTTGAAAGCAGAGTTGGCTATACATTTTATACAGTTTTATCCGCGATTTTTGTATAAAACTACAAAATTATGTATAAAACCCAACTCAGGTTGAAAGTAAAGGACAAAAGCTTTTTCTGGGGAATCCTTCAAATTATACATATTCATAAGAAAGTTTCTATTTATTTAGAATAACAACAATCTGTGTGCTCTTTATATTATTGAAGAGATGAACGATTTTAAATAAAATGTAAATAAATATTATTTATAAAGACAAGTAGCTTAATAATTGATAAATTAATTAAGTCCCAATAACACAGCAAAGATAAATACCTTCTCTATTTCCAAAATTTCCATATGTTTACTATTATTTGACTATTTATTATCTTGATGTAATTTATTTTCATTTTAATGAATTTTTTTTTAAATCTTCATGGTCCATCCCTTTTCAAAACCCTAAAACAAAAAATATTCATATGAGTAATATAAATAAAATAAAAGCACAAATCAAATTTCGGTTAATCTCAAGTATCAAGTCCGAAGCCACCAGTGAGCGCAGGCTTACACTTCACTATTTTTTTGACAAAAGTTCTTCGTTAATGATCCTTTCGTTCTTTTCATTTGCTGGTGCTATTTGTTTTGTCTCTAGTGTCGTTTCGGTTGGATTTTCTTCGATCAAAAACCATTCAGTTCGAAGCTATTCGGTAGCCCTTAAAAAATTGCGAGCCTACCGGATTACTTCGAACTGAATGATTTCTGACCGAAGAAACCCGAACCGAAGCTGAGAATTCCCTAGTGGTTTTACATTTTTTTGAATCTAAGGAAATCTAACTGCATTTTGGACCGAAACAATTAGGTCGGAACCCCTGAAAGTTGTTTAAAAATGGCGATTTTAAAATTAAATTGAAAGTATGAAACCCAAAAAAGAAGAACGAAAGTATCACGAATGAAGTAGACCAGCGTTCTCTGGTGGCTTTGGACTTTATACCCTTAGAGATTAGCCCAAATTTATGATCTATATATATATAGGTGAGCAAGATACCAAAGGTTGGAAGGAAATTTTGGACACGAATGTGTACGCCCTGAGTCTCTGCTCTCGTTACGCCCTTCACTCAATGAGGAAGCACAACATTGATGATGGACAATTCATTAATATTAACAGGTAACTCGGAAATTAGTATCCGATAAAATATAACTATAAATTCGAATAATTTATTTGTTTTTTAGTGTTGTTGGGCATACTCTTCCTCCAACGCAAGGCGTTTCAATGGCAATGTACTTTGCAAGTAAACATGCAGTTAAAATTCTCTCTGATGGCCTCAGAAAAGAAGTTGCTTCTTTGAAAACCAATATACGTGTCGCTGTAAGATTTTTTTTTGTATTTTTTGGCCCCCCGCTATGAAAAGTTAACGACACTTATTTGAATTTATGAATTCAAGTTAATTTTTACAAATATGGGGATACCCTATAGATACTACCTGAATTTTTATATTCAATTTAAAAAAAAAATTTACCACAGTATTTCTGAATTTCTAATCAAATTACCCTTGTTGAAGTATTTCATAGAAAATCTTTCAAAAATTATTTTTTACTTTAAAATATTTAAAATAACATTGTTTCAGAATGTCAGTCCAGGACATGTTAATACGGACTTTTTTAGAAGCAGCTAAAAGCCCCACCACCAATTTTACAAATAGCAAAAGTACTTAAAGGACTTCAAGCTAAAGATGTCACGGCTGCAATAATCTTTATTCTCTCAACGCCACCAAAAGTTAATGTAAGTAAAGTTTAAAATTCTCTATTTTTCCATTAATACATTTAGAAAATACTTAAGTATTTTTGGCTTCTGATTTAAAAAAAAAAAAAGATTAACAAATTGAAATTTATATGATAGTAGATGATGGGACAATCATCAATTATTAATTTTTCTTTTTTTTTTTTGCAGATTTGTGAAATGATAATCCGACCAACTGGAGATGATCATTAAATAAATATTGTTATTGTAAATTTAATTCACTATTTATTTTTATAAAATTTTCTTTTATGTCATTTCCAGGGTTCCCTAATAAATCCAAAAGATTCCTATAGTAAATTTATAAACAAAATATTTAACTTATTGGTCACAAACATATTTGGCTGGTGCCGGACCCTTACTTTCTTTTTCTCTAATCTTTATAAGGTTTTCCTTGATTTTTGAATAATTTGAACCAGATGTGCCTAATTCATGGGTTTAAATATTCAAAGGTAAAGATTATGGAGTTAAGAAGTCCTACAGCAAGTGGACTAAACATTGTCTGGGGTCAAATAAACAGCAAGTGAACTAAACATTGTCTGGGTC
>JAKCPI010011697.1:0-15591 GCA_023213315.1 Euborellia annulipes | reverse complement strand
TCGAATTGTTGAATTCCGGACTTTCGCCATTCAGCATTCTCAGCAGGCGACATTAAGGCGGGGCAACGATACGGCCCATGGGCGTAGCCAGAGGGGGCAGGGGGGCCATTGCCCCCCCTCTGGCTTGTCCTGAAAATTTTTTATCTATTAAAAACAAATATATACTTTTCCAAATGGCAATTTTGTTTTTTAAATGAGCTTATATAAGGAAAATAATTAAATATAATTATATTTAATAAATAATTAATAATCTATGTTTATTTTAATTGCAAACTCCCCCTCTCGTCCTAACGAATGGTTGCCCCCCCCCCCCCCTAACAAGATGTCTGGCTATGCCCAGGATACGGCCACTCAAATGTGAAATCTGATCCACATTTTTTTTTATTTTGACTATTTCTTTATATTTTTAAGAACCAATATTGTCATCAGAAATTGTTTCAAAAAAAAAAAAGAAGTAATGTTGAAAAATTTAAAATTTGTGACGAATAAAAAAAGATTTTCCATCCAAGCGTAACATATTGAATAATAACTTACATTATTCTTATCTTATATCCTGAAGGAACAGCGAAACTCGCATCGACTTCTTTCATTGCTTCCTCTCTCCACATTTGATCCATCCACAGTCTCTTTAAATCCTTAAGAAAAATAACACTGGAAAAATTTTATGATTTCCATGGACCCAAAATTTGAAATTGTGGATAAGAACAAAATCCTTGAAGACAGGTGCAGGCCATCACCGGCATTTGCTTGCACTATTGTTATTTTTATCTCTTTAAATAGTGAATGCTTATTGATTTGTTGAAAAATGGATTTGTCACTCAAGCCGATAATCGATCCAGAACGTATTCCTAAAATTAATATATTGTCAAAATTTGAAATTTTTTTCCTAAGAGCAAGTCTATTGGTTTTAATAAATAATTTTTTTTCTTATGTTTTAGTATAAGACGGAAAAAGATGGCGTTGTGGAGACACGAGTTGAACAAAAAATTACAATCCAATCAGACGGCGACCCAATTGATCACGATAAAGCTCTTGCCGAGGCGATTATGGAAGCGACAGCGATGAATCCTGATATGACTGTTGAGAAAATTGAAATCCAACAGCAGACAGCTCCTCAATGAAGCGAAGAAAGAAATCAGAGCAGCTGACAACAACCTAAGTGTGTGTCTCATCTTTCCAAGCTAAAAGAAAAAAATCATTCACTCATCTAATTCACATCTACACTTTCATTCATTCATATTATTTTATTTTAAGTTGATTCTTTTTTTTTTTCTTAATTCATATATATATATATTTGATGGTTCCATAAAAAGTTGCCAACATTCAGTAGTCGAATTTGAAAATTATTACAAGCAATCTATATATGTTTAGAATGTTTAAACAAAAAAAAAAACCGTTTTGTGATATTACAACTCTAAGAACATTCTTATCAGGAAGAAAAAGATAAAAAAAAATGTATGTTTCTTAATTATCATTAAAAACAAAGAGAAAATATTCGTTTATATTTCTTAAAAAGAAATAATCTTGAAATGCTTACCAAAAAAAAAAAAAGCTCAAAAAATTAAAAAAACAAACAAATCTTAGAGCATCGAACAAAGTCAAAATACCTCAGGATAAATAAAATTAGCTTTTTATATTTATTTTAGAAATCACTTCCCCCCCCTCTCTCTAAAACTAGTTATTGATGTGTGATCCAAACAAATTAATGTGCATTTAAAAAGAAAATGTCGCCATCTGAGTAAATAGCTAGAAAGAATGGAGTCTTCTTTGATCGATCAAGAGTTGTCAATTTTGATTATATTATATTGTATAAAAAAAATCCATGTAATTTTGATATATAAAAGCAAGTGGATTCATTTTTTCAAATACTCCCCAGAGGTTAAGGTTTTTTTTTTTTATATATCTATGTTGTTACCAATTTTTTTTTTATCGTTCTTCGCGTGTTTCCGCTTTACATTAATATTTTCTTGTATTAAAAAAATTTGAATCTCAACCCAGAAAATTTTTTATAAATTATAGAAAAGGAAAGAAATTGCGTTAGCTGTCTTAATGAACACTATGTAGCTATTGATTATTGTTGCAACGTTTTGTAAATTAAAATTAAATATACAAATTAAACACTAGGTTATTTCTTTCAAAGGTTTTATTAATTAAAAATCAACACCTATTTCCACAATTAATTAATTGTCATCAGCAGAAGTGATTACATTCTAATACATTAAAGTAGAAACATTATACACTATAAACTAGAGAAAGTGGTACAAACTGTGATACATCAAAGTTAATCTTGTTACTTAGTGATGTATTACAGTTGGTTACTTGTTACTTTCATGTATTAGAATGTAATCACTTGTGATGATGTAAAGTAAATGTCGAAATATCAAGTGTTAATTATTAATTAATAAAAGCTTTGAAACAATTAACCTAGTGTTTAATTTGTATATTTAATTTTAATTTACTATGTAGCTATTAGAAATGTCAAGCTCACTTTGGTTCGGTTTAAATATTATTCTCTAATTTTCTATTCAGTACTTTCTGTTCGATTAATAAAATAATAAATTTAAAACAACCGAACCGAATCGTCAGACTTTTCTATTCTAACTGATTAATCGGCGGATAACACGACGTCTAATTTCTTTTTTTTTTTTAACCATTTTGTAAAAACTGCCCGCCCGCCCGATACACTTTTTCTTTTCATTAAAAAATTATTTATTTCCCTCCTCCTCACTTATTTTAAGAGATTATTTGATAATCATTTTTCCGTGATATGATCACTTTATTCTAAGTTTTTATGTTTTATAGTTTAATATTAAAATAATATATATATATATTTATATACAAATGAATCTAATTTGCTTTTCTATTCAAAGATTTTAAAATTCAAAGAAAGATAAGCATAATATAAGGTTAGTGCATTTAAATTAAAATTAAAATTAAAAAAAAAAAATCAGAACCGGCTCAACAATTATTTTTTTTCGCCCAACGCGGACGAACTAAAAAAAAGCTTGTAAGAAAATTAAAAAAAAAAAATTATTTTATTATTATTACATTCTTACCAGGAGAATGCATTGGGCGCTTGAGTCGGCCCTGTAAATAAAAAAAACAAAGCACCTATTTTTAAAATAAAAAAAAAAAGGAGAGAAAGAGAAATATAATAGGATATATATAAGAACAAATTGCCTCCATAATCCCCTTGTTATTTTATAATCCCCTCTCCCGAGCCCCCTCCTTGTTCAATTGACCAAAACATAGAAAGTGTATATTTAATTTATAATAAATAAAAATATTTTTGGCCAAAATATAAAAAGGAATAAAAAAAAAAAACGATTTTGATGGGATCGTTGGTTTTTTTTTCTTTTACTTTTGTTTGAAAGAAAAAAAAAATTCAATTCGACTGCAACGATTGATTATAAATATAAGTTTATATCTCAATATCATTGGAGCTCATTTTTTTTAATTTGAGCTTTTTTCAATATTATTAACATTCATTCATTCACAAACTGAATAAAAAAAAAAAAATGACTTCCAATGCTTTTCAACTGCTGTGGCAATTCTTGAAGGGTAAAATAAACAAAAATAGTTTGTATTACCCTTTAAAATAATTATTAAAATTTACAGTCGATATATAAAATACGATTTAAAATTGACAACTTAGTGCCTGGATAATCAATCCTTAAGATGAATGCTAAATATATAAATAAATAAAAAAAAAAAGTGGAAGCATTTGCATTTCTATATTTCAGTAAAATGCATGCATACATTTGAGGCAAAGAAAATTCCATTTTATTATTTTTGTTTTTCGATATAAGACATTTTGAATTCTTATATATATATATTTATATTACATGTAAATATTATGTTGTTTTTTTTTATATTTCTTATTATTTTTTATTTTATTATTATAATAACAAAATCACATAAAAGCTTTTAGCCAATGATTTTGCACATTATTGTAGCATATTTCTTTTTTTTTTTGGACTTGGGAAAATTTTATGATTTCTCTAAATAAATGCTTCAAAAATAAAAATATGAAATATATATATATATAGAGTATTTTCTAATGAACGTTACTCTGCTTAAATTTTATGCCGGCAAAAAAAAAAAAGAAAGAAAATTTGAGCTAATCATCACTCAAAAAAGAAAACAATAGCTTACTTGACTAAAGCCGCCTTTTATGTCTCTTGGAAAAAAAATATTTTTTTTTTTATTATTAACATCTGAATGTTATTTCTTTATTAATATTTAAAAAAAAAAAAGTGAATCTCACCGAAAAATAAATAATTATTTCTTATTAATTAATAAATAAATAAATGTCTTGGACAGAAAAGCAAGCAGGTAGCACGCGAGTAATTTAAGAATATAAAAATAAAAATATATAAGCTTCAAAAAATCAAAAATAAACGGAAAATTTTGTAAAAAAAAGAATTTTTTTTTTAACCTCCTTATCCTCTATATTATTATATTTATTATGTTATTTAATATGTGGTAAGTAGAGGCCACCATCAATTTATAATCCCTGTTCAGTTATAAATGCATCGTGTCAGTTTACATGAATTGGTCCAAAAATTCAGAAATTTTCCCCTTTCTTCCCAAAGGTGGATTTTAATTTGTCAAAAGTGAACAGTAAAGTGTTTTCCCGACCCTTATTGTGGGTCAAAAAAATATTTATTATATCTAAATAAAAATATTATTAAGATTAACAATAAATTCACTCAAAATAAAAAAAATGAACAAATAACATACTAGTCGCTTGGAAGGAACATTTGTGCCGAATTATCATTAATCGTCCTCTTATAAAATTGGTCTTCTCTTTGTCGATGATTATTGATACAAAAACCATGGAAAAGAATTTAATTTTTACCACCAATGAAAGTCTTCTTGAGCAGATCTTTTTTCTGTCTCCCTCCCGTCATAGATACGTGTCAAAGAGCATGGGTGGTTCCAAATTATACAGTAATCGTTTTTATTGATGAATTTCGATCAATTTATTTTCTACAAGTCCGTTCTGTTCTACAATGGAGGAAATGTTTTAAAGTCATGCTTGTTCATTGAAGGATACTCTGTTCGATCTTGTAAATGTTTAAATCGCCAAAACGGCCTTGGCAAAATATGACCATCACGATTATAGTTTGTTTGCGACCAAAATGACAAAGGAACAGGCGTCACGCGCTCGTGAGTTTTAATATCAGGCCCGACGAGAAATCCAGTTGAAGATTTCACCGCCCCAGCGTTTACAAAATCTATAAAAAAAAAAAAGAAAAAGTTTTTGCTTATAATTCTATTTCCCATGAAAATTCCAAAGCTAATGAAGATTTTTCCTCAAGACAACCTGGAACAGAATCTTTAGATAGTTCGGAATTATATTCATTTGCTTTAAAGGATGGACATAGCATGCAAAATCCTAAAACCTTTGTTAGGAATATTGGGAATATTCCTACATTGGACAAAATCAATAAGAATAGTGTATCTTCAAGGGCCGCAGACAGGGGGGGGGGAGGGAGGGGAGGCCTATATTCCCGGGGCCCGGGCCCTTTGCGCTCTAACCTTAAAATTCTAATAAAAAATAATTTTCAAGATTAAAATTTCAATTAAAAATAAAATCATTTTCTAATCTGCTGTGTCTGGTCGTACAGCACACAATTTTTATTATAATTACCCCCTTTACTCACCTCCCTTGTATCCCTTGTTAGATTATGACGTCAAATGTAAGTCTTGCGCCAGTGTCATGCCATTGAAAAGCTGTGTGTTTCTTTTGCATGCAAGTCTTTTTGTACAAGTGTCGTGTGTATTTGATAAGCCTTTTGTGATTGGCCGATAGTGAAACCGCTCCACCAATCAAAGCGCCTCTTTTAAGCGGGTGTTGCCATCAACTCTCTTTCTCTCTCTGCTTGCCGTTATCCCATCAGTCGCCATGATGAGGGCAAGTGTTAAAGATAAAATCCGTGCTTGTTTGATCCAATAAAAGAAGCGTCCTTTGAATGTGTTAGTTGAACCCACACTTTCCTCATGTTTGAACATTTACCTGAACACTCTTGACACCTTAATAACCTGAGTGGTGATGACTACCAACCATCTCGACTCCATCCATGGATTCCTTCAAAGGCTCGCTTGCATCCAAATACAGGTACCCTACGCCATCATGCTTTCCTAATTATTTTTTTCTATTTACATATTAAAACAAAAAACTAATTTACCGAACCTTTATTATAAAATTATATTGATATATAATTTTTTTTAAATATTAATTGAAATTTCCAACCCATCCCACTAACTTTTTTTTTATATATAGATGGTATTAATATAACAAATATAATTCTAATTCTCAAAAATATTTTAATGGGTGACATCATTTTTTCAAAACGTTAATTATTTTCTTTTAACAATATTAAACTTTGTTCCTTCTTTTCTGGTCTTTATTACAATTTGGCTGCTATAAATCTAAACCAATCACAAGAGATGCAAATGCTTTTTTTTTTAATAATACTCCCAATTGTTGTATTGATCTCTTTGACTCTATTAAATATTCAAAGAGTATTTTTTTATTGCTTATGAATCTAGTATCCAAAAAATACAAGTTTTTTTTAAATATTAATTGTAATCATTTATTAATCGATCCCGTTGATAAAAAAAGGGGGAGGTAAAAATTTTTCCCCTCCTAGACTTCCATTCATTGACCTTTCTCTTTATTATCTCCTCTTTAAGGCTAAAGCGGGGCCTAGGCAACATTGTAATTAGCTGGTATAAATAAAACGTGATTGTAATTAACGAATTTTTTTTTTTTTTTGCGGAACCAAATTTTTTTCCCTCTCCTGAAAATTATTTTACCTTTTTAGTAGGGACACGAAATTTTTGCCGCCGTTCGAAAAAAATTTCTTATACGGAACAGATTTGTTCCGCGTAATGGGAAATTTTTTCTCTTGTTTTCGGGGCCTTAGGCACGTGCCTAGGTTGCCTAGGCCTTTGTCCGCCCCTGGTCTCAACAAATTTTATTGGATCTTCCATTCCTTCCAAAAGTCATAATTCTTTTCAATGCCTTAATTATTTTCTTTTACAATAATAAAACTTCTTTTCTAGTAATTATCCCAATTTGACTGCCATAAATCTAACGCAATAACAAAACATACAACTCCTTTTTACTATCTCTTACCTCTATATATATGTTAATATATAGTGAGAGAAAGTATTGGATTCATGTCAAAAATTCCATGTCGAAGTTTTGATGGATATACACGTTTTGAGGTCCCCTGAATCCAAAAAAGTGGTTTTCGCGAGATGGTCTGTCTGTCTGTCTGTCTGTGAACAAAAGATCTCAAGAACGAAAAGAGCTAGGAAGTTGAAATTTTATATTTAAGTTAGACACCCCCGTGAGACGTGACACGAAGCTTTTTGAACAAAATCGACCAAAGAGTACTAGTACTTTGTTTGTAGATGGCCGTAAGGATGATCAATTTTAGGGGGGGGGGGGGTATTATTAAGTACCTCCGGGGCCCGTCAAGTCTGTCTGAGGCCCTAGCGGCCCTGCCGACGCCTCCCTGGTGATATTATATCAGGGTTCGCCAAGGTACCAAATTAAATTTAGGATTTTTTGATAAGGACTGCCGACTAGGTCCATGATGAAGATAATAAAAATTTACAACCTTGATATTTCTAAAAATATGCTATTAAGAATCAGTGGTGTCATTTCAACTTTTTCTTGGGAATGAGGCAAACTTTTTTTTTTCTTAAAATTTACTTACAAATAGGTACTCAAATTTGCCCAAAAAAAAAAAATCAGAGCCCTTGGGAGGGGGAGGGGGGGCAAATTCTCCTGCCCCCCCCCCAAATGACGCCACAGGCAAGGATTGAGCCATTTAGTATTATCGAACTATTAACTATGAACGTAGATAAATATAAATAGAAAACAAGCAATTGTGGTGTAGAAATAATTTTAATGACTGAAAAGGTAAAACCTAAAATCTGGTACATATGATTTTATTTTACCTTTTCAAATTTAAAATTATTTTACCATATACCATATACTTAAGGTTCTAACTCCCTGGTGGAGATTTAATTGTGGCGCTGTTCTTAGACAAGTGAAAGTTGGATTACCAGACATTTTTAACCTCAAAGTTAATTGAGAAGGATGAGTAAATAAAATCCGAAGCTGATGATCAGACAATTTATTTGTGAGGTATGTCTTTGTGGCTGGAAGTATTATTATTAAGGAGTCAAAAAAAAAAAATTCAAGACATAGACAGCCAAAATTGTTTCTTTTTTTATTGCCGTTCCAGGCTGACGTTTCGGCCACTGGTCTAGGCCATCTTCAGAGCTAAAAAATATTTTCGTACATTTTATTTCAACATGTTAATGTGGCACTTTCTATAAAATATAAAAATAACAATATAATAATATACAATATTGATTAACAAAGTACATACCCGGAGGCGAGAATAAATGAAAATTACAATTTCAGCGACACACATTCGCATGAACGGAGCGCTCATAGGACAACGAAAGAATGATATTAAATATTGGTTCATTAGTTAATATTCGCATTAGTTCATGTTTAACTCCGCTAGATGGCAGAGGAGTATATCTAAATTAAACCGATATAATATTTTAATACATCATTAGCATCATGCTTTAAATTAACACAGTCATTAATATAAATAAATAAAGATTCTAATATCAATCTTTTAGTAAGGTTTTCCTCGTAAATTAATATTTTAGGCTGTGCCAAGTCAAAAATGTGGGTTGTTTGAATAGAATGCGATGCCAATGCCACCCGGTCATCATTCCTTCTTATATTGTAATTGTGTTGGTAAATCCTCTTCGATATGTACTGGCATGTCTGGCCCACATATTTTTTTCCACAATCACTACAAGTAATCGCATAAACTAAGTTTGATCTTGACATCAATGGAGTTTTGTCTTTATTATTGTAAAACATGGACAAAGTGTTCATTGGTTTATGCGATATTTTCATAAATGGCACTATTTTGTTAATGGCATTTGATATTTTTTCCGACAAGCCAGGAATATATGTAAGGCTTTTGTAACAGACACCCTCATTTTTTGGTATCATTATATTGTTGTCATTATTTCTATTTTTAGCATAAAATAAAGTAAAAACCTTATTTACAAAAGCTTTGGGGTAGTTATTATTATACAATATTGACTTGATAGAGTTGTCGTTTTTACATTGAAAGTGCGGGCTTGACAATTTATTTGCTCGATGCAAAAGGCCGAAAATTAAGTTCCTTTTATGAACTAAGGGGTGATTGGAGAAGTAATTTAGGATTCTATCCGATTTTATAGCCTTCCTATACCAGCAAGTACTGATATTAGTCCCATCCCTAATAATCTCTAGATCTAAAAAAGTAATTTTATTATTATTTTCCACTTCAACAGTATAGGCCAAACGACTATGATAATTATTCAAACAATCTAACAAAGCATCTATTTGGGATAAAGGGCAAGCAGTGAGAATATCATCCAGATATTTGAAAAAGAAAGAGGGCGTATAGGCAAAACGGCGATAGCAATCAGCCATAACATAGTCATTGGAACTGGAACGGCAATAAAAAAAGAAACAATTTTGGCTCTCTATGTCTTGAATTTTTTTTTTTGACTCCTTAATAACAATTTATTTGGATTACTTCCGTCCGCTATAAGTCGACGTTTCGGAGCCAAAACGACTCCTTCTTCAGGATCATGCGGTGTCAAAAAAAACAAATAGCCCTCAATTTTGTCATAAAAAGCTATTATTGTCATAAAACCATCTTCATCACTCAGGGTTAATGTTTTTATTTAGTGATGGATGTAGATAGAATCCAAAATCTGTTGGAAAGTTTAGTCATTTGCTTGCCGCTTTCTTTTTTAAAAGGAGAGTGTAAATGTCAATTGAAAGAAGATAATCAGGTGGGGACTTAATTGTGGCCATGGGCGTAACTAGGGTGCCGGGGGGGGCCTGCCCCTCCCCCCAGAAGGCTCGTGCCCCCCCCCCCCAGAAAGCTTCTTGCCCCAAGAAAAAATGAGAACATATGGGGCTTTCCAGGCTTACCGGAGGATAGCTGGTCCCATGCCCCCCCCCCCCCCAGCCAAATTCTCTAGTTATGCCCAGGATTGTGGCGCTCACTGTACAACTTCTAACTAATAGTATGGATGAACCCCCGATTAAGTGATTATTTTATTTTACCATCATCATCCGAATTCCTTGGTTGTATTGTGGGCATTGAAGCTCTTTTGTCAAGTTTTCTCCGATGTTCTTCAAAGTTCTGAAGGAATTCACGCGTCCTATCAGTCACTTGTTTGCCATCTAATGAAGCTGAAAAAAGAATAAATGAATCATTATAAGAGCTATAGTTGTTATAACACAAATAATTATTCCCTTGCCTAGAAATCCAGTTGCTGCAATGATCCTCTCCCGATAACGGTGTTGCCCACAGGCCGGATTACCAGTGAAATCGACAATCCTTATCAAAGGCAATACACTCACAATGGCGACAATTCGTTCGGTATCTTCAATTGCATTATTTCTTGCAATTAATTCTTCAAGAGCTTTTAACGGCGATAAACCTGAGAGACTCGTCAGATGATTGCCAGAGATGTTCAACACACGTAACGTCCTCTATACCAAGGAGAGCATCATCGTTAATTTAGTTGAATACGTGAATACATCTTTAAAGTTCACTAAATTAACCTATTAATGATGGATTATTATTTATCCAACTGCTCCTTTATACAGTTTTGACTTTTCAATTTGCCATCTTCAGGCCTATTTTTTTATCTATAATTTTACATTGATGATAATTGGCTTCGTCCCACTCCCCCTAGACTCCCAATTTGTTATTCTATATAGCAGTGTTTTAAAGAATAAAGATGATAATGATGATATATTATAGATTATAAAGAAAAAAGTATGGCTATAACGAACAAATACCCGGTACATGTTCTTTATTAGGCAAATTAAAATGCCTAAACTGTACATGCAGACGCAGTTGATGCCAAAAAATAATAATATCATTTAATAAGAGAATGAATTTACTTGCAAACTCTGAACTTACAAGGGGACGGCCAAGTGAGTATATCACGGATTCGTTTGAAAAAAATTGAGGTGATACTTTGAGTCAAAAAAATGTTCACGTGTTTCGGCGTTTTACTCCATAGAGCCCCGATTGGCCAAAAAATAAATAAATAAATACCGAAATAATTTTCACGCTTTCAAGTAGTTTCTGTTTGAAACATTACGTAACAGTCACCTGTGGCTGGGCTGGTAGCGTCGCCGACTGGTAAATATGAGGTCCCGGGTACGATCGACGGAGTAAGCAATTTTTTTTTTTTTTTAAAATAAATGTTATCGTAAATGTTATCGTAACAAACAATATATTTAAAACTGTTTCATATTATTTTTTTTATTAGTAATTAAATTTTAAAATTTTTTTAAAATTGTTTTTTGAGTTTATTTATTACCTTAAAATTAAAATTTAATTTAAATACATGAAGAAAATATCATTTATTACAGTATTTAAATATATGAAGAAATAAAGAAGGCATAAAATAATCCATTAATTAAATAAATACATGAAATTAATAAAAAATTTATTTGCTTATATTTGATAAAAAAAATTAGGTACAGTCAAGCGAATATAGATAACATGCAAAACAAATAAATAGATGACTATTAGCGCAGTTTATAAAGGATATTTTTTTACATGCACATTTTTGTTTTCGAATTTCAGGAGGGAAGCAATGTACTGTCTGTACTAATGAAACTCGAAAAAGAATTTTTAAAATTTAATTACTAATAAAAAAAAATAATATGAAACAGTTTTAAATGTATTGTTTGTTACCATAACATAAAAAGATAAAAAAAAAAAAAATTGCATACACCGCCGATCGAACCCGGGATCTCATATTTTCCAGTCGGCGACGCTACCAGCCCAGCCACAGCTGACTGTTACGTAATGTTTCAAACAGAAACTACTTGAAAGCGCGAAAATTGTTTCGGTATTTATTTATTTATTTTTTTGCCAATCGGGGCTCTATGGAGTAAAACGCCGAAACACGTGAACATTTTTTTGGCTCAAAGTATCACCTCAATTTTTTTCAAACGAATCCGTGATATACTCACTTGGCCGTCCCCTTGTTAGGGTTTCACAGACGTTTCAGTTTAAACTTTTATTTCCCTTTTTTGTAACTAAAATTGAAAGGGACTGAATAAATACTCAAACATTATTGGGCCATCTTGACCATTGAAAACTTTGATAGCTCAATAATTTCTGAGCATTTTCTGTATCCAAAATAGGCAGGCATTCTCTCTCGATTTTAATTACAAAGCCTAAGCTTCAGGGAGCGATTGGCTTTTTTTTTTTTATTAATCTCCTTACACTGATGGCTTTAAATGAACGTGGATCAAAATGCAGATGTTCTCCTTGACGCAATCTCTGTTTCTCTAGATGTAACTGTTCCAGATTTCTGAGACGATCTAATCCTTCCACCACAGAGATGCAATTATGTCCAAGATGTCTATTAAAAAAAAAAAGTCAAATTATTAGACCTTTTCTCTGAAACAAATGTTTTGAAGAAAATCTCACACTACCCAAAACTAAAACCTCTTTCTCTGGTGAAAATAGATCTATCATCTTCGCTTGTTTAGGCTTTTATATTTATTAAATGATGACGTACTATTAAATGAATATTTTATTTATACTGATTGATTTCCCATTGCTAAGTTGTAAACATTATTTCGGGAATAATTCCATTTGAAATTTGTCTTAACAGTAGATTCTACCAGAGGCGCCGGAACAAATTTAAATCAGGGGGGGGGGGCAAAAAATTTTTTTTTTTCAGAAAATTAAAATAATTTAATATGTTAAAATAGTATAAAACAAAAACAAATCTACTATAAAGCTTTAAAAATTTTAAATAAAATCACAATTTTAATAAAATTAAAATTTTAAAAAATTTGCTAGTGATTTTATCAAAAATTTTTTTGGCTATATTTATACTATTTGAAGGAAATAAATATTTTTAATTTTCTTCTTTTAATGATTAATTCAATATAAAATGTTTTGGAAAAAAATGAATTTCTTAATCTTTTAATTTTTTTATTTAAAAGATTTTATTTTTCAAAAGTAAAAATGTATCATTTTTTAAAATAAATGAAATAAAAGAAGACATATTGCACCCCCCTGCCCCCTCCTTATGCCCAATGTAACCTTGCCCCCCCCCCCCAGTTCCGGCGCCTATGGATTCTACTCTACTACCAGGTGTACAGTGGCGTCATTTCAACTTTTTCTGGGGGGGCAAACATTTTTTTTCTTAAAATTTACTTACAAATGGGTACTCAAATTTGGCCAAAACATATTTAATTTAATTAATTGTTTAATTTTGTATAGTTTGTATACTCGTAGATGTATTTTGGAGTATTTTATTTAGAATAATATAAAATTTTATAAAAATCAGAGCTCTTGGGGGGGGGGGGCAATGCCCCCTGCCCCCCCCCCCAAATGACGCCACTGCAGGTGTATCGGAAAGTCTTTACCCTTTTTTTTTTTTTGTAAAAACAAAACTACATAATTTCAAGAAAACGGAAAAATTTATTTATTCAAAGTATTGAACTTTTGATTTTACATATCTTTCAGGCAATTCATGAATGCCATCCCAAAAAACTGTTTGTCCTTTGAGCAAAAGCATTCATTGAGTCATTTTCTATTAAAAACAACGGGACCCCATAACCGAGATAAATCCTTTGGGTTTGAAATTTTAATTTCTAATTTATTCATATCTATTTTTGTTTATAAATTTCTTTCCAGCTGCTGCTGGAGTGAGTTTTTTATTTTCCTAATTTCTTCTATTATCTCCGTCCACTTTTTTGTACTTACAATTTTTTTAATTTTTTCAATCCTTCTAAATTTTCCATTTTAGAAATATTATTCATTTGTAAAAAAAGTTGTTCTAAATTTGTTGCTGTTTGTAAATTTTCTATTTTTGTTATTAAATTACTTTGCAAATATAATACAGTTAGATTTTTACATGCTGATATATCAACCTGAAAAAATAGAACAAAATTAAAAACAAATCGCAATTCGAAATGGCAAGTCTGAAAGAAGGGCGGATCCAGAGGTGTTTCTCGGGGGGGGGGGGGGGTAATCTGGTGTGACTGGTCGCACAGCACGCAATTTTTTCTTAATTTCGGTAATTTAAAGGCGCATTCTGTACTTGTTTGCCAGAATATAAATACAAATCAAATTTTGAAGTATTAATTTTTAAAATTTTACATTAAAAATAAATTTTTTTTCGAAAAAAAGTATTTTTTCAAATCTCGGGGGGGGGTAATTACCCCCTTTACCCCCTTTACCCCCCTTGTATCCGCCCTTGGTATGAAAAGGGGCCCATATGGGGGTGGGACAACCCATATGCCCATATGTAGACAAACCATGAGAAGCAATTTTTCCAGCACTTGTTACAGCTCTATAAGAGACAATTGTATAGACAACTCGATAGATTTGCAATCTCTTTAAACGGCGATTCTCTCTCTCGTTGTCACCTACTAATGATAAAATAAACCCCAAACTTACAATTTGATCGATAAATTTCTCTTGAAGATGCAAATGGACTAAATTCTTGAACCAATCACGTTTATTTGTTTTTTCTATTTGATTCTTATTATTTTTATTATATTTATTTGATAATTTATTGATAAGGAATTTGCCATCAAGACGGACCATTTTGTTATTAATAGAGAATCATTTGACATTTGAGAAAAATAAAATGTTTGCGATGTCACCTTGGCGACCGATTCGTTGCCACGCAACAAACTCTCTAGGGGAGCAATTCGAGCTGGAAAACAAAAAGTTTTAATTTTGAAAGAATAGATTGATAAAGATATGTTAATATAAAGAGAGAGAAAATATTGAATTCATGTCAAAAATCGTCTGTCTTTCTGTGAACAAAATATCTCAAGAACGAAAAGAGCTAGGTTGTTGAAATTTTATATTTAAGTTAGGCACCCCCCCTGGGACGTGACACGAAGCTTTTGAACAAAATCGACCAAAGAGTACTAATACTTTACTGATGTACTTTTTCAGTTTTTTTCCATTTTTTCGAAATTTGCTATAACGATTTTGATTAAAATTCAAAAATCAATTATTTTTTATATGCTCTTTAAAATGTATATTCTCATTTTGTGATTGAAATCTTCTGAAGACCACTTTACTCTTGTACTCCATAGAAAAGATAGGAGAAATGGTTGCCATGGTAACAAAATATAAATATTTTCACATATAAATTTTACATCTTGAATTCAATTGTACCCTACTGTCGGCAACTAAATATAAAGAAGAGAGCAGTCATAAATACCCTTTTGCTGTCCCCAGTCAGTACCCTCGCTTCAAAAAACTTCCTTAAGGCTGTCTGGCGTCCGCCATATTTGCCCAATATTGACACTTAGTGACATCTAGTGGCAATACTTATAACTTCTAAATATGAAAACAAAAAGGTCAGCTTAGACGAATCGCCACCGAGTGGCGCCACTGGTGTGTGACACCCTTTTTAAATAGGTTTTTAAAACGATCTTATTATAAAGTGTTTTTAAAATTCAAGAAAAAA